>JAPYZK010004273.1:0-11128 GCA_030522785.1 Platygaster equestris
CGAAATTCATCATTTCTCAAAACTGTAGAGACTGTAAAAATTGCAAAAATCTCTTTCATACAATATAAAAAATATTTTGATATCTAGAATAATGATAACAAGATATAAAAATCTGTATGCATTTTTGTGAATGAAAAAAGAAAAAAAAATCGAAATTCGGAAGTATATCTACATCTTTTACTGCATCCAAGTTATAAAGTAAATAAATAAAAATAAAATAAAAATTTATAAAAATATAATAAAATCCAACTGAAGAAAAAAAAACTGCAAAATTTTGTAAACTTCCGTAGTTTGCTAAATTTTGCAAAAAATTCGAAATTATCAAAAAATTGTGAAAATTTTCACGAGTCTCAAGAATTTTTTGGATTTTTGACGGCTTTTTATAAAAATCCGGAATACTGTTGTAACGATCGTATAAAATTTGTATCGTTCAAAATGAAAATAAATTCAAAATGACAACAACTTCGAGATGTTTAAAAAATGTTCCAAAATGCATTTTTTCAAACACAAAGGATTTTAGAGTTTCATGCGAAAATTTTCTAATTTTTTTTTTGTCAAGTCAAATCTTCAGGCGTTAGGGAACAAATTTTACAAACTTCTTTATTGAAATTCTAGATAATTTCTAAAAATCCCCCAAAAAATTTTCTACAATTCGAAAATTCCTTCAAATTTCCGAAGAATTTTCAAATTTTCCGCCTCAAAATACTCCGAAAATCTGAACTTATATAGTTCCGAATCCTCGCAAATATATTAAAAATTCGGAAATTTTCAAAAGTCTTAAAAATACTCGAAATTCCCAAAACCCTGGAGATTTCTAATCAATTTTTTTTATGTTCCCTAAATTGAGAAAAATTCATTACACTTCCAGAAATTTTCTACACTTTTCCCCAGATTCTAAAAATTACGTGAAGCAGACGAAAATCACTCATTTTCCCAAAATTTTCATACTGCAACGAAATTTTCACGAAAATTTTCTAAAATTAAGAAATGTCCGAAAAAATTCCAGTTTCCCGGACCAATCGACCTGAATATACAAGCAAACAGCCCGGAATTCAATAAAATTTGCAAATCCGAGTTCAATAATACTCCCATAATATTCACTGTATTTATTCAAATTCTAGATAATTTTTGAAAATCCTCCAAAAAATTATCTACAATTCAAAAATTCCCTCAAATTTCTGAATAACTTTCAAATTTTCCAAAACACTCCAAAAATTCGAGTTCATATACTTCCGAGTCCTTACAAAATATACTAAAAATTCGAAAATTTTCGAAAGTCTCAAAAATACACGAAATTCCCAAAACTCTAATTTCCAATCAATTTTTACAGGTTCCCTAAACTGGGGAAAATTTATTGTACTTCGAAAAATTTATCAATTTTTTCCCAGATTCTGAAAATTACGAAAAATAGTCAAAAATCCCTGACTATTCCAAAATTTTCAGAATGCAACGAAACCATCACAAAAAATTCATGTCCGAAAAAATCCCGGTTTTCCGGTCCAATCGATACCCTTGAAATACGCAAAACTCAAAAAACGCTCCAAACAAACAGCCTGAAATTCAATAAAATGAGAAAATCCGAGTTCAATAATACTCCCATATTCACCGTAATCGCTCGCCCCAAGTTCGCAGACACGCATACACCAAAAGCACATTAGTACTCTTCTTCAGGTGCCAGAAAAAAGGGATCAGCGCGTTTTCACTTTCCGAAGTCTCTCGCGCGCCGATAAAAATCGGGGATTCATTCCGTATCGCGCCTACCGTATCTTACGGCGTAAATCGCTCCGCGTCAACGATAAGGCAGACGTTCCACTTGCACTCTCGTCGCGCCGATCCAGATTAAAATTACCCGCCATTCAGCAAGCGCGAATGCCCCGTATTGTTTTCCCCAGATTCGCACGCGAACGACTGACGCAATACCTCTTTCCAACGCTCTCTCAAGGTCGCGAATTCCTCGACTCGCGATCGCGCAATAAATGCATTATGCTTCGCGCAGAGATTTATTAGACGTGATTTTTCCAAGAAACGCGGTTTTTCCTCCCACGTGGAAATGGAGAAAACTGGTTTTCATTTTTGTGTAATCATTCTCGTTGGCTTTGTAACTTGATAAATCATTTGTCTCGTTTATTGTGCCCAGGAGAATTTACGAAAATTTAGTCACATTCGAAATACGATGCAATTTGGAGGGAAAACAGAATTTTCATCGGTTTTGGAAATTTTTTGGCAATGAATGAAAAAATCGGAATCTTTAAGATTATTATACGATTTTATTAATTATGAAATCACATTTTTTGAAAATTATAATTCATGTTATTTTTTCATTTCGAAAATTTTTTTGATTGACCTAGTTTAAAACTATTTTAATTTTTAATTTTTTGTTTGATATTCAATTATTTGTTATTTTCAGCATTATCATGAAATTTACGAAAATTTTCGAAAATGATAGAATTTGATAGATATGGAGAAAGATTGAAAATATTTTCAATTCATTGATTCTAATTGCTCAAATTATGAATATATCTGATAATAATCAATAATTTGAAGGAATCTCATAATTTTAAAAATTTTCAATATTTTTTACATTTCAAGAGCCATATCCACGAAATTTTATAATTATATAAAAATTAAATTTTATAATGAAATCATGCCATTGTTTCATGACTGAAATTTATCCCATTCGTCTATTTTATACTAAATTATAATTGCTTGAATATTTCATTTCTTGTTCGAACTCTAATTTTCGTAATTTTTATCCTTACAAAAATTATTGAAATTTTCAAAAATTATAGCATTTGATAAAAAATATGAAGACTAAAACATTCCAACTCTGATCAATTAGATTTAATTGCTAAAATTATGAAAATATCCAACAATAATCCAAGACTTGTTCATATTTTTGCTTGACTTTGTATCTCAATTTTTCTTGTTTATTGTGCTCTGCAGAATCAACGGAAATTAATGTACATTCAAAAAATCCACAAATATCCACACAAAAAAAAACTCTAAATTTATATGATTTTCGAAATTTTTGATACTATCTAAAAAATTAAAGAGCCCTATTTCCATAATTCTAAAATTCATGCGATTATTTTTGCATCGACAATTTTCTTGTCTCGCTCATTTCATAACTCCTCAAATTTTCGTGTGTCTTCTTCTATCTCCAACAAAATTTCGATTTTTCAATACTACTAAAATAACTGCCAGTTTTCAAAATTCACAAGCGTTCGTATAATACACACTAAAATTGTTTCCAAAATACGCAAATAAACGATTCAGTGTTTCCACAACTGTCAATCATCAAAAATTGCCTCAATTCAGGGATTTTCGAATGCTAGCCAGTACATCGAAAAATATACGAAAAACACATATTCGGCTGCTCGACCAATTGTCGGAATTTCGCTGATGTCCCGGCGCGATAAAGAGTAATTTTCGCTCGCGAATTTCGCATTTTCTCGCGGTTATCGCCATTACCGTCAATTACGGCAATTATCGGACGGCGAGGAATGCGGGACAAAGGTAACGCGACGGGTAGAAGAAAAATGCTGAAAAGCGGCAGATGCCAAGCGTACGCGCGACCACGTGTAAAATTGCGATGCCGGCATAATGCCCTGCGCGGAAACGAGGAGAAAAGCCGAGTCAAAGCGCGCTCGCGATTTTTCGATAAGCGCGGTTTTTCGCGAAAACGTTCGCATGTTTATTGGGACGAGGAAAAAAATCGATTGGTGAAAACGAGATTATTTTTTGTCTCGATGGAGTGGAAATTTCAATTTCAATGAAGTTTGGAAAATGGCGAGAAAGCAATGACGTGAATGATGGATAAAAATACAATTATGAAGGTTTTGAAATTTCGAAAGAATCATTAATGTCTACGTTCGGAATTTTTTGAATTTTGAAGTTCGAGAAATATCAGAATTTCAAGCATATGAAAGTTTGGGTGATTTTGAAGAATTTTGGATTTTTGGAGAATTCGAAAAAACTCCAGAGTATGAGTTTGAAAATTTTGGATTTTTTACAGTATAGAAGTTCTAAAATTTTGGAGAGTTGTGAAGTTCAGAAATTTTTGAAAATTTGTAATTTCGAAAGTTTGAGAATTTGAGGAATTTTGGAAGTTTTGACAACTTGTGACGTTCTAAAATTTCTAAGAGTCGTGGAATTCTGCAATTTTTGAGGTATTGGAATTTTCGAAATTTTGAATTTCTTGAGAATTGTTGAGAATTTTCAGATATGAACGTTAGTAAATTTTAGAATTTTCGATTTTTTAAAGATTCGGCGATTTTGGAAGTTTTTGAATTCTGAAATTGCCAAGAATTATCACAAATTACACAAAAAAGTTTGGTAATATCTCACAATACAAAAAAAAAATGTGTAATTCACGAATAATGATACTATTTCTTTTTGAAACACACTCATAATTTTCACTGTTACAAAAAAAAGAAGTTCTGAAATTTTGAAGGATTGTAAAGTTCAGAGATTTTTAAATTATTGCAATTTTCAAAACTTCGGAATTTTTTAGCTTTGAGAATTTCGGGAATTCTGGAAGATTCAAGAATTTTTGACGATCTGAAATTTCAAATAATTGTGAAATTCTTCAATTTTGGAGGTACTGGAATCTACGAAATTTTATATTTCTTGAGAATGTTGAGAATTTTCAAGTATGAACGTTGTTTAATTTCGGAATCTTCAATTTCGTGGAGATTCAGCAATTTTAGAAGTTTTTAAATGCTGAAATTACGAAGAATTATCATTATTACAAAGATTATGAAGAATTATCTTTATCACAATAAATTCTTTATCAAAACCCTCAAAATGCAGCTACATTCCAACATGAATGCTCAATATACAGTAAAACCTCGAATTGAGTCCTCCAAATACACTAAAATTTCAATACGAGTGATCCAAACGCAATTAACTCATCATGTAAGTTTTAAAAATACAGTAAATTGACGAAATAAGTCCTCTAAAAAGTGGATACCTTCAAATATAAGTTCTAATACAGTAAAATCTCGACCAAAGTCCACAAAAACGTTATCTCTCGAACTAAGTGATTCAAATATAGTCAAATCTCGATTCCAGTCCATCTAATACAGTCAACTCTCAATTTAAACCCTTCAAATACAGTAAGCTCTTAATTCAAGTCTACCAAACAATTCTAGTCACCAACTACAGCGACATTTCGATTCTACAAATTCGGAACACAATAAAAAAATTTGTTTGTCCACACAAATAAAGCAACAAATATTCCACAAAAATTTCATCATCCAAAAACGTTGTCAACATTGAAAAAACCAAAAATTACTCATAAGACACGACAGAAGAGTTAAAAAAATATAAATAAAATCAAGATCAGATAAAAAAATCCAACCTAACAGTCCACAAAAATTCTCCCTCCATCAGTATCAATTGACCACAAAAAACCATCATTTGTCAACCCTTTTCACCCTCCCCCGACCACTTTTTCGCCAACACCCCTACGGTTTCCAAGCGATTTCACCCATTCCAACGGACCCCGAGCAATTTTTCCAATTTCGTCCCGACCACCGTTGCATTTTCCCCCTCGTGAAAAAGAAAAATTCCCGAGCAATTTCGAAAAATTCAAAGGGCGCGTCTGTTTTCTGATTGACGCGCAATTTCCGGGGTACGCGCGTGAAAAAGCGCTCACCAAATCCCCGAGCGCGCGCGCGCGCGTTTTCTCGCGAAAAAGCACCGCTAGGTCGTCGCCTTACTTCCAAGCCCGTGAGAAATTGCCTCGCGGTGACATTTCTGGCGGATTAATGACACTTTGCTCCGAGCGCCACGAATGAATGAAGGCAATCGGCGCGTTCATAAATATTAATGCCCGCGCATACGCGCTCTCCGTTCATTGTTCCGAGGCATGTAAATTTTATCGGAAAAATTACACCCGCGATATCCGGGACGGCGCTTTTCCTTCCGAAAGTGTGCTTTGGTTTGTTTCGCCTGATATCGGAGACAAGGAAGTAAACAGAAATTTCGTTCGGGGGGGGGGGGGGGGGGGGGGGGGGGGGAGTTTTCCCGGCGACAACCATAAAACAATCGAAAGAAGTAGGGTTTTAGCAAACAAAACAAACTAAATTCTCAAAATTTTCATACGTGTTTGAGATCTCTGAAATTTTTTAAAATCCTCTTAACTTTGAAATTCGTCAAAATAGTCTAAAATCTAGAAATTTATTAAAAATGTTTCAACTAAACAAAAGTTTCCCGAAATTTTAGAAACTTGTAAAATTTTCAGTTTTAAGAATTATGAAAACTGGTTCCATTCTCAGGATTTTCGAAACTTTTTCAAATCTCTGAAATTTCTGAAAATTTTCGGAATTCCGAAAATTGTCATGTTACTCAAAACTTTCGAAATTCTTTAAATGATTGAAAATCTCGGAATGTTCTAAATTATCAAGTTCCTAGAAATGTGAAAAATTCGTAAAATGTTCGTTGTATCAAGAATTGTGAAAATATTTTAGATTTTTAGAATTTTCGGAATTTACTAATCACTGAAATTTACGAAAATTTTGGAATTCTCGAACTTTTCAGAATTCCAATAACTTTCGAAATCCTCAAAATACTTCAAGCTTTGGAAGTTCTCAAAATTGTTAGAAATCTTGGAATATTAAAAATCGAAATGTCAGAAATTCGTAAAATTTCAAGAATTATGAAAATATTGTAAATTTCCAGAACTTTCAAAACTTTTTTAAAACTTCGAAATTTTCCTAATTGTTGAAATTTCGAATATTTCCTAACTTCTAAAAACTTGTGATTTCCTCGAAATCCCCCAAACTCTGAAAATTCCCAAAATTATTGAAAATCTTGAAATGTTCAAAATCTTCCAAATTATTAAGTTCTCCGAAATGTCAGAAATTCGTAAAATTCTCGTAATCTCAAGAATTATGAAAATATTGTGAATTTCCAGATTTTTAAAAACTTTTTTAAAAATTCGAAATTTCAAAAATTGTTGGAAATCTGAACATTTCCAAACTTCTAAAAACTTGTAAAATTCTCGAAATTCTCCAAACTCTGAAAATTCCCAAAATTTTAAAAATCTTGAAATGCTGAAAACATTCAAAATTATCAAGTTTCTCGAAAACTTTAACACTTGTGAAAATCAATATTGTTTTACTTTTTTTTTTTAACATAATTTTCTGCAATGTGCTAAATGTGCAAATTTTCCAAGATTTCGGAGAATTTCGAATTAAAATTGATAAAGCCAAATTTTATTCTAAAATTACACGGTGTTCTTATCGAAAAAATAAAATGTTTAGTCACTTTTTGTACTCAAAACAGTGAAAAAAATTGGCATTTTTTCGAGAACTGTTGAAAAAAATTCTTCTATTGTTGTTGTGTATTTCAGCTTCACGAAAAGCAAGGGAAAAAAGCGCGAAAGTATCGCGAATAACGTCTTGCCCGGATTCTCATTGAAGCCCCTCGAAAAACGCAGGAAATAGCCGGAGTTGGCAAACTGATAAAATTGTCGAGCACGACGCCGGTGGCTGGCGGCGACGTAATTTCAGCCGTTTTTATTGGGGCGCAGCGGCCTTTAAAGCCTTAAGCCACCTAGATTTAATAGCTCGACTGTGTTACACGCCGGCCCCTTGTTCTACGCTCATTCCGGGGGGTGGAAAGAAAAAGAGTGCGAAAAAAGGGAGCCGAGAATATATATTGCCCGCCGCGAAATCAGAAAAAAATCCTGGCGTTTTCCGCATGTTCCTGAATTTTACACGGCTGAATTCGACTTCTTTAAATACTTTAGCTCTGGTTATAATTTCGCCGTCGTTATTTTCGATGAAATCATGAAAAATCAAAAAACAGTTTGTTAATTTTATTATTTTGATGTTAAATTTGTAAAAAACCTCAGACATTTTTTTGATTTTGGAAAATCAACCCAAATTCAAAAACTTGACATGATTTTTCGTATAAAAGCTTACATGATCAGAAATTTTAATGTAATGGAGATTAAAAATAATTCAGAATGAAATCAGAAATACAAAAATGCAAAAAATTTCCAATGAAACTATGAAAAATCAAAAAACAGTTCGTTAGTTTTATTATTTTGATGATTAATTTGTAAAAAAACTCGGATATTTTTTTGATTTCGGAAATGAAATCCAATTTCAAAAACTTGACATCATTTTTTGTATAAAAGCTTTCGTAATCAGAAATTTTTATGTAATGGAGATTAAAGATGATTCGGAATTGAAGAAGAAATACAAAAATGCAAAGAATCTCCAATGAAATTATAAAAAATCAAAAACCACATCATTAATTTTACAATTTTTATGATTTGTACAATATTCACATTTGTCTACGATTTCGGAAATAAAATCGAATTTCAGAAAACTCACATTATTTTTTTCTATCTGTTAAGAAAAATAAGACATTCAAATATTCAGAAATTTTTTTATGATGAAAATGTGAAATAATTCAAAATTAAAGAAAAAGATTGAAAATGTCAAGAATTACATCAAATAAAATTATGAAAAATCAAAAACCACATTATTATTTCATAATTTTTATAATTTGTAAAAAAACATATATTTTTATGATATTGGCAATTAAATCCAATTTCAGAAACTTCCCATAATTTTTCGTTACTCTTCAAGACAAACAAAAGAGTACAAATATTCGAAAATTATGTCACGCTTCAGATACTTAAAATGCTTCAAAATTTAATAAAAAATACGTCAACTTATAGAATCGTACAGAAAATTGAAAGTAAAGAATTTTTCCCAATGACTTTCGTCTGATAAAACTAAACTTACAGTATTATTATGTTTTTCAATCGTTCAATACATATTATATAAACTAACAATTATTCATGTAATTATGAATTATGAATTCAATTGGAATATAAATTTCATCATAATTTTAATATTATTCCTAAATTACACATTATTCATACATTCAAGAATGTAATTTCACACTCATGAAAATTTTTCACCAACATGCATCTTTCATCCGAAAAAAATATCTCATTTGACTACCTTTTTTTTACAGAATTGACTTGAGCACGGACTGTTTCCGGCTTTTTCCTACATTTTCGTCGAGGGGCAAAAAGAGCGCGGGGGGGGAGGGGTTGATACCAAACGAAATCGATTTCGCGAAATGTTTCTGGGCGTTTCGCGATTTCTTTTGGGATTGGGCAACGCGGGGAATGAAAAATAAACGTCCCGGGGATTGTCGTTGCCGGGAGTTTTCAAAGGATTCTCGAATGAATTGTAGTCGGGGCCGTTTGAAATGTTGGTGAAATTTGGGAATTTGTTCCGCAGTAATTGAATTGCTCTCCGCCCTCGTTTTGTTTTGTCCTTACGATCGAAAGGGACCAAACACTCTGAAAGTCAATTCCGATTCGAATCGGAATTTTATTGTAATTGGTAGTGTACCGAAACACGGAATTAAAGGTCGGTTTTTGGTGATAAAATGTCACCAATTTGTTTTCTATAGAAAATTCTCACGAATTCCTAAAGGTAATCTAACATTTCTTTTGTTGGGAGATATTAATGGGTATAAAAGCAATTTTAAAATACATTTTCCCACCCGATCAATACAATTCACGTAACAAAAAAAAAAGAGATTCTACAAAAAAATATATACATATTTACTCACACACGTCCAAACGGTAAGAAACTCACCTGCAACAAAAAAAATTGTTTTAATTAATTTTATGCTCATCAATCTCAAAAAAGTTCATAATTACATAATAATCAGTTAAAAATATCCTTTTTTCACCCCTTTTCCACTATAAAAAATTCCTCGTTCCTCCTAAAAAAAAAAAACTCGAGCGGTTACCATTGTCGTAACCCAAAGAAAGGCGAAAACGTCGTTTCGCGACTTTATTAAAATAGTGGAAACGGTATCGCCCGCGTTGCGTGTCACATGCCGATGATAATTACGGTCAACTTTTATTGTCCCCGGCCATTGGGGCAATTGTTCTGTTACCTTTTTCGGGGAAGCGCAATAAACACCTTCCTCGGGAAAAGACAAAGGCCAAAGGGGTTATTAGGAGAGAAGAAAGTTCCGACAAACCCAAGGGTACAATTTTTTCGAGTTGCGCACGTTGGTTCGACATTTTTTTTCCCCGGCGTTGATGTACAAACGAGGAAAGGGAGGACAAAGCGATCGTCGTTTTTTGCGACTGCGACAAGCGTGTATAATTAGTGGGGCGAGTGATCGTAAAAAAAAATTTAGGTGAGTCCGATGTAGTTTACTTGCTCGAATCTTCATTCAATTATAAATTGTGTCCTTACTAGCAGAATACCTAGGAGAGTTATAATCCTACAAATTTTACGAATGTTTGAAATTGTTAGAATTTAGAATCATATCAATTTTATAGGTCATGTACATTTTTTGAAGCTCCAAATTTTTTGGAAATTCCACAATTTCGGATACTTTCAAAATTTATGGAATTATGTGAATTTTGTAAAATCTTTGGCATTTTACGAATTTTCGAAATTTTCGGAATTTCAAGAAACATCAAAATATGTTAGATGATGTTAATTTCCAAAATTCTCCGAATTTCTTAATTTTTTCAGAATGTCACAATTCGTCAATTTTTTCACAGTTTTTGAATTTTTTTAAATCCTCGAAAAGTTTGTAATTTTCAACGTTTCCGGAATTTTTGAAAATTTTGAATTCATCTTTTTAAAATTCAAAGTTTTCGAAACTTCAGCAGTCCCCAAAATTTTTAAAATTACGAGAATTGCCAACAATTTTCAAAGTGTGTTAGAACTCCCTTAGGTATTTTTGTATTTACTTGAGAATTTAACCGAATAAGAAAAAAATTCCAAAATTCAAATTCCAAATCATCCTCCAAAATGTCTCACCCCCCAAGTCGGATCGAATTAATTCATCAAAATTTAAAAGGTCACATAAATTTTCCGAATTTCCAAATATTTTGGCAATTCCACAATTTCTAATACTTTCAAAATTTCTGGAATTCTACGAATTTTTCAAAATCTCTGAAATTTCACGAATTTTCTAAATTTCCAAAATTTCAAAATATTTTAGACCTTTATTTTTAAAATTCTCCGAATCCCTACATTTTTTCAGAATTTCACAATTCATCAATTTTTCAACATTTTTAGAATTTTTTCCTGAATCCTCGAAAATTTCGTAATTCTCAAAA
>JAPYZK010004274.1:0-13968 GCA_030522785.1 Platygaster equestris
GGAGATTAGAAGTCACACATTTTCATCAAATATTGATAACATTGATTATAAAAAAATGCAAGTTTCGACCTTGATGAAAATTTTTGGGATTTATACAATATGTATCGTAGAGAGGCAAAGGTGATCTATCAAGAGCTATCCGAATAGTGTGTGCCGTTGGACTTCAGGTACATATTATTTAATTTATATTTGAATATGATATAACTTACTCTATCATAATTAATAATATATTATAATATATGCAATATATTAATATAGTATAATTTATTGTGTGTGTGTAAATATATGTTTCCACACACATATGTATATATATATTAATATATTCAAACAATATGTTTCCAATGATAATAATTACTTATAACATAATTTATTAAATCTTTAAAACACTCCATCGCTCTATTTAGATAAACTAAAATTGCATTATCAAAATAATGTTTATTTTCCAATTCAGAACATTCAGATGCACAAGAATATAATAATTATAAAAATGACACATCTTTCAGACTTTTAGAATCACTACTGTAAAACACTATCAAATACTAAACAAATTAAAAATCAAAAATTTGCATAACCCGAAAAATTCATTGATATATGCAAATTCAATAACTCTAACATTCACCTTCACAAATTTTTAAACCTTTTGCTTTACATTTTTTTTTGACTCACTCTTGAATCACATCACATTTCGGAAAAGTACATGACGATCATTTATGAACATATTTTCATGTACATATTTTCACCGAAATTCATCAACATCCGATTCAAGAGTGTGACAGTAAAAGCACTGTGAATCGATGCAGAAGCAATAAAGTAGAGTAGTTGCACTTGCAAATTACGATTGACTCGCGTAACGCTCATCTGTAAATAGGTCAATGTGATATTTAAAAACGTGCTGCGTGATCAATTCGGAATTTGATTAGACGTGTTCGAAAAACGCTATTCCTGACATCCGAAAGTTGATAAGATACGTTGCTCGTTTTAATCTCATGGGTGGTTATCTTCGCAGATACGACATTTGAGAAACCAGTACACATATTAATATTTCATCAATCATCGC
Organism: Platygaster equestris; assembly: GCA_030522785.1. Classification (NCBI taxonomy): domain Eukaryota; kingdom Metazoa; phylum Arthropoda; class Insecta; order Hymenoptera; family Platygastridae; genus Platygaster; species Platygaster equestris. The sequence continues at coordinate 1,058 of JAPYZK010004274.1, forward strand.
GAAACGTTCATTGAGCCTTGAAGAAATTCAACCATTCGTGCGTTAGTACATTTTCGGAGGTATAAATTGGGCGCTGAACAACTGTTAATTCACGAATTGTAATTATTATTTACGAAATTGTGAGCAATTGTTATGTAACACCGTAGTGGATGTACGATTTGGTACAGATGTTGATAAATATTACCACATTATCAGAAATATACTGATATATTCTGAATGCAATGTATAATCTCGTGTTTAAGTTTTTGCACTTGGGTGAGCTGCCATTAAAAACTGTATCAATATAAATAAGTACGTAGTGATTCCACCGATTATCTGAAAAGAAAATCGAGCGATTGATTGGAAAATTATTAATCAATATTGTCTAGAAACAGTGGCGTAATGAATCCGAATTGTTTTTGGCATCGATAGATTTATGCTCTCCCCTCCCCTGACATATTGCAATTTTAGCCTTTAAATTTTGCAAACTTCGATTTCCTAAAATTTAGGAATTTCGTAATTTGGCTTTAAAATACACACAATTTTAAATAAGTTTCAAACACTCCAGTTCGTGTCTTCATCATGCACAAAATATTTCGTCATTCACGCCACTGTGTAGAAATTTCTCAAATAATCATCGGTACCTCTGTCAAAAGCGAAGCATCCACTGGCAAAGTTTTCATGTTCAAACTATTATCTTGGTGCAAAATTTGCAAAGAAAACAGATACAACTGTCATGGAAGAAATGAGTTTGATCAATCATCTATCAAAAAAATACTCGATACTCTCTAAATCTGAACCAGTTGAATTTCACTGATTTTCAGTCAATAATCACTGATTGCCACAGCGAATACCACTGAAAATCAATGAAATCTGACTGGGCGAAGCAGTAAAATCCTCTGGAAATCAGTGAAATTAAACTGTGAAAGTCAATGAAACATACTCAAAGTTATGGTATCATCAGTTGAATGAAGAAAAGCCATTGGATTCAATTTCACTGATCTCGAAGTCAAGTTCACTCATTTTCCAATGATTCCCTATCTCCCTGATTCAATCAGTGAACATTGTACCGATCCACATTCCCAAAGTAAAAAAATTCACCTCTTCCTTAAACTCCTTGTCCACCGTATGTATAATAAGATCATGCACATAGGACCCAACTTTCTGTGCCTCGTCCTTGACCCTCTGACAGAGCCAAAGCGTCAAACGAATCTTGATCAAGTGAAAAATCACCGGCGTAAAGAAAACGAGATACCAAATTTGTTTCTCAGGATTGATCCCTTTCTGACCTCTCACGTTCAGAATGTAAAAATACAGATTAAAAGTGATTTCCAAAAAAGTTATGGAAACGCTCGCGAAGAGATGCACACCGAAAGTCGAGTTGAATTTATACACAAATTTGCTCACGTTCTCGAAATTGTTTTTCACTTTGTACAATCGTTTAATCAAAAATTGATTGTATTGTTCGTGAAAAACCCTCCTCAATAGATGCGATTCCGAGGTGACTACAGTGTCTTTGATACTTGCGATGTCTTCATTCAATCTTTCGAAACAGGCCTTCAACACCCAAACGCAATTCGTGTATAAAGCGTCAATCAAGAACATAGCAACGCTCAAATTGTAGCTCGTTGTGTTCAACAAGGTGTTCAAAAGAGTTCCTTGTTTCAGATTGAACACGTGAACGAACATGAAGCCGAATAGAATGATGTCTTTGGGGTAGATAAATTTTGATAAACGCTGGAATTTTTCTTTTGGAATGAAAGAAGAAACTCTGACCAGATCTTTCAGAACACGTCTCCTGGATTCGGTGAAAACGAAGGAAGCGACGGTGACAAAATTAGTTAACATTAAATAACAATTTCCTTGGATCAGTCCTGGCGTGCTGTTATATTCTAGACTCCCTACGTCGATGTGGTAGAGGAGGTAAAGTGAAACGCAGACAGCGATACATGTGAAGAAAAAGGAGTAAGTTTGTTGAAGAGGCAAAGGCTCAAAAAAGGGTTGAGACGTTTTGTAGGGGGTGAGACCGTAAATGCGATTGAAGAGAAAGTTGAAGCGCAGAAGGGATGGGAAATCCATGGCTTCGGATGGGAGATACCTGTCGAGGGAAATTTTATTTCGTGAGACATGTGATTGAAGTTTGATGTTTATTTAGAAACGTTTAGAATCAAGAAATCGATGATTTGATATTTTTTGATGGAAAATCATGGGTTGAAGAGAAACTGGATTCATTTTTTGGGCTCACTTGAGAAAATTGACGAGCTTCATTTTGAAGTATTGTTGTTCAGTTCATTGTTTGAAAATGGTTTTTTGTTGTATTTTAAAAAGCGTTGGCATGGAAATATTATTGATGGAGAGTGCAATTTTCCCTAATGGTTTACTCATAATTTGAATTCTGTAAGTTGATTTCCTGGTCATTCTAGTTCGTATAAAAACCTTATAAAATTATTTGGTAATTTTTATTAAAAAATGAACATTTTATAAGGTCGATTCTAGGGAACTTTTATGAAATTTTTATAAAACAAGCGATTTTTATAAAGTAATTTTATGAAAATTTCATGAAAATATTTTTTGTATCAATCTCGGATTTTTACAAAAAATAATGTTTTATACAATTTTTATAAAATCACTTTATAAGAATTGCACATTTTATAAAAGTTATACAGAATTAATTTCATAAAAAAACGAAATCTTATGAAAATTTGTGATTTTTATACAAATTTTATCAAAATCAAAATCACTAGGGTTGGATTTTTAATTTGTTATATTCGAAATGCTGCTAGTATTTTTCTAAGAAAAAAAAAAAAAAAAAAAAAAGAATTTCAGTGAGATGTCGTCGTCACTGAAATGTTTTTTGGGTCACTGATGGAGAATATTAATATATAATTTTGGATTTCTTGTTATAATAAATACTCAACTTTTAATCCGTAATGTTGAACGATTGACTTGCATTGTTTTGTAGTATTTCTACAGTAGTATCATTCTGTGATTGATGATTTTTAATGTCGGCTTGAAGAAATTGAATGAGAATCAATAAATACGTTGTTATCCCCCCAACAATCTGTAAATGAATTGAAAATGTGTGTTTTTTTGCTTCACTAAATGTTAATAATGTTGATTCTACCGTCGTTAGAAGTGTTGCATCTACAGTTATTGATTTCGTTGATAATGTGTTATCTCGATGAAGAACTTGCAAGGAGAAGAGATGTAACTGTAATGAGAAATTACTCGTTTTTTCACTCATTTTTGTTTAATGTAACCGGTCGCTGTGAAATTCGCAAGCTCTGAAGTTTTCAAATTTAGAATTCCGTAAAAAATGATAAACTCTCTCATATTTTTCGAGTCGAATGTGTATTCTCAAATACTTCGATCCCAGGTTTCGTACATAACCACAATTTCTGTATTCAGTAGTTTGAAAATTTTCAACTTAGAACCTTCAAAATTCGTCAAAATTTTATAATTCAATCAAAATTTAATCACCTCATCCTTGAACTCCTTATCCACAGTAGAAATCAAAATATCGTGAGTAACAACCCCAACCAAATTCGCCTCGTCCTTACATTTCTGACAAGTCCAAACAAGCACAATCATCTTCCACATGTAATACGTCACGGAAGTAATAAAATAATTGTACCAGATCTGTTTTTCCGTGTTTATATGCTTCTGCCCCATCATGGCCAGTATAAAAAAATACAAACTGAACGTAACTTCCACAAAAGTGAGCACGACGGACATCGCTATTTGCGGACCGAAAACATAATTCAGCTCTTGCAAAACGTTGCTCAACTCGTGGTATCTTCCCATGATATTACGAAGCTTCAGCATCAGTAAAGGGTTATGTTTTTCATGATAAATCCTCCTCAGAAGATGATTATCTTCCGTCAGAATACTTTCTTTTATCTCTCGAAGTTTCATATTGATGCTCTCGAAACATTTGTTCAATGTGTAAACACAATCGATGTACAGCATGTCCATCAAGTACACAACCAACGTTGTGTACAAACCCAAACATTTGAACAAAGTTTCGTTCGCTGTTTTCGACTGTACGTTTGGCGCTTGACCCAGAAGAACAAAGAAGCCCAGAAGATCTTTCGTATGGATCCATTTCGCACTTTTGTTAAAAGTTTTGTGAGGAAGTTGGGAGGAAACTTCGTTGATGCTTTGGAGTAACTTCATTCTGGGGATTGTGAAAACGAATGTAACTAGGCAGATGAAACAGCCCGAGACGATGTAAGTATTGCACTGAAGAATTCCTGGGGTGCTATCATATTCCAAAGTACCGGAAATGTCAGCTTGGTATAAAACGAAAAGGGAATATGATATGTAAATTGTCTCGACAATTGTGGCGTAAGCGAGGCATATTGGGCTTAAGGTCAATTTGGACGTCGAAGTTCTGTATGGAAAGAATCCGAAAAAGTAACTCAGCACCGAGCAAGGTCTTATTAGGGAACAGAAATTCGTGGCTTGACCGATGAAACATTTCCTGCAAAATTGGATTGACGATGATAGAATTTTATTTTGAGAATTTGAGTTGTTGAGTATGATACAGACCTTGGCAGGGAAATTCCAGACATTTTGTGAGTTTGTGTAAGTTTCAGAAGGTGATTTGAAGGGTTTCGTATTTGAACTAAAAAAAGGAAAAGTATTTTCAGTTTGTTGTGGTGCATGTTGTCATGACGTTTATTTATGGATCTGACGGTGATTAAATTTTATCGTGATAAGGAGTTTTGATGGAGTATAAAAGTGATGAAATGTTTTATAGTTGCGTCAGTCTCAAGAGGAAAAAACGTTTTAAACAATAATTGTTTGTAAAGATGATGTGGAGGTCGCGTTTCATCGATTGATGAATGATTGAAGTAATAGTCGACGTAATTTATTATGAAATAATCAATCATGATTAATTCAAAAAATGATAGATATTCAACATATTTTGGAAAAGGAACACAATTTTTCAATCGTACTTGCATTTTAAGCACTATCAATTACTGTATAAAAAGATAATTTTTACTCGTACGACAATATGGTCAAAAAATATACATATTCTAAAATCATATTGTTCATTTCATTCGCAAAATATATTCATCTACTTCCCGGGTAAAACCAGATAAGGAAACGATGTGACCTACAGTATCAGCTAACGAGTTATCACTTCGAAAATCATGTAAAAATTGTACTGCTTAGAATTTACATCAACCCCACTCTATTCAGAATCATCACATACTTGTGGAATTATTCGCATGATTTTGAATTTTGCACTTATAAATCAAATTTCTGTTGTACCAGCTTGATATTACAGGAGGCATATTGTAGATCAAACGCTTGAACAGATGACGTTACATTAAACTTTTCTCTTCGATTTCATGTAGGTATATACCAACTAGTGAAACTCATTTTCTATCAATTGACGATTTTGACCAAATATATATTGCGATATATATATTTCCACGTGACCAATGATCTAATCTGTTTTATGGATTTTTATAGGTATTCGATTTTTGAATTATCGGATATGCGGATAAAAAATTTAAACAATTTCCCCAAGGTCGTATAGCTAGAAATTTCGTTTGTTGGGGGGGGGGGGGGGGCTAAGGTGATTTTTACTCGAAATTAATTCAACAAATTCGAAAAATAAGGTTTCAATAGAAAATTTTTTAATTTCCTGAATTCTCAGTTTTCAAAACTTGTTGAAATCTCCAAAAATTCCAAAATTTTAGAAATTCTTAAAATTGTGAGAATTTTCTGGACCCTTGAAATTCTCAAAATACACGAAACTTTGAAAATTTGCGGAACTGTTGAAAATCTTGGAATGTTCAAAATGTTCGAAATTATCAAGTTTCTCGAAGTTTCAGAAATTCGTTCAATTTTCGGTATTTCAATAATAACGAAGTATTGTGAATTTTCAGAATTTTCTACACTTTCTCAACTTTCTCAAATCTCTGAAATTTCCGAAATTCTTAAATTCTGGATATTTTGAAAATTCCAAAAAGGTTATAAAAATTTTCGAAATCCTCTAAACTTTAAAATTCATCAAAATAATCGAAATTCTTGAAATATATTAGAAATGTTTCAACTAAACGAAAGTTTCTCGAAATTTTAGGAATTCGTAAAATTTTTGTCATTTCAAGAATTATGAAAACTGCCTTAATTCTCAAGATGTGCGAAACTTTTTTAAATCTCTAAAATTTCTGAAATTTTTTTAATTCTGAAAATTTTCAAAATACTAAAAACTTTCGACATTCTCTAAATTATGACAAATCTTGAAATGTTACAAATTATCAAGTTTCTCGAAATGTGAAGAATTCGTTAAATTTTCTTAATATCAAGAATCATGAAATTGTTTCAAATTTTCAGAATTTTTGAAACATCTACAAATCTCTTAAATTTTTGAAATGTTCGCAAGTCTCAAAATTCCAATAACTTCCAAAATCCTCAAAATACTTCAAACTTCGAAAATTCTCAAAACTGTCAAAAATCTTCAAATGTTAAAAATATTACAAATTATTAAGTTTCTCGAAATGTTAGGAATTCATAAAATTTTCATGATTTCAAGAATAATGAAAACAATGTGAATTTTCAGAATTTTCAAAAATTTTCTAAAACTTTGAAATTCTTAAAACTTTTAAAATTTCGAAAATGTTCAAACTTCTACAAACTTTTAAAATACTCTAAATCCTCCAAACTCTGAACATTCCAAAAATTGTTGAAAATCTTGAAATGCTGAAAATGTTAGAAATTATCAAGTTTCTCAAAAAGTTTGACACTCATGAAAATCAGTATCGTTTTACCATTTTTTCCAAAATACACTTTTTTGCAATGCGCTAGATTTTTCAAATTTCCCAGAATTTTGGACGGGGCTTCAGCCCCCTTCCTGGCTACGTGCTTGAATCTCCCTTGAATCCGATGAAATTCTTCCACCAACTTTCAAAAACGATTCCAGAAATTCGAAATGACCCTAACCAGGCCAGAAAGATGAATCTCAACACAATATGAACGTAAAACGTGCTCCAGATACACTGCCCAACCTTCTATATCTCCAAGAAAAAATCCCAGGAAGTATAAAATGTCGTTGGAACCGTAACACGTAATACCCCCCAAATAACACAACTCAAAGATTTCTCTCGTGTTCATTACGTGACTCTCTAGACCAGATAGATGAAGATAACATTTAACACAGGCGTCTAAAGCCACGGGGGGTCCCTTCTCAACTGTCGTTACGTTATCATTCCTACCTGTTACGCGAGTGCGCCATTTTTCTTCATTAGCAGAAGTCGAGCAATTCAATATTTTTCACGACCATTCGCAATCTCGATACCAAAAATTTATTTCCAAGACGTTTCTGAAGGAAACGGGAGGAAAATGCTGACGATCTCTTTATCAGACTCGTGAATAATCATTGTTGACCGTTGCTTTGCGAAATTCGCGTTTTTAGCCGGGGTATCTAAACATCAGCGCAGCTGGTTCTCGCACAGCTGGACTTTAATCGGTTTGTTTAACGTCACGTCGATCAAGTGATGAAATTAAAAAGAGAAATTGCGGGATTGCGGTCAATTTCACTTTGATGGAAAAAGATTATCGATTATTTCGAGAGATTAGAAGTTAAGAGGACTGAAAATTGGTGTGGTCCTTTGAGCCGGATAACTGCTTATTTTATCGAAGATTCCGAATTTTGAAAAATTTAGAAGATGTTTTTTGAGGATTGTTTATAATTTTGAGAAGTTTATGAGTCTTCAAAAGTGTTGTAGGATCTTCAGAATGTTCAGAATTTTCCAGACTTTGGCAGTTTTTCCCACATAAAAACAATGAACAATAATTTCTAGGATCATGTCGGAATTATTGTAACTTCGAGTAAGTTCATGACTGTAATCATTTATTTTCATAGGAATATGAACAGGAAGACTTTTTTCAGAAGAATGCAATGAGAGCTAAAAATGAGTTCAAACCTAACAAAAACATCGAACGTTCAACCCCGGACTTCGTTTCTCCGCACGTGATAAATCAGCTGATTACGTTAGGGACTCGTATTACAAACGACACTGTATTTCAATATCAATAGCCCCGAGAAGAGTGCGATGAGTCACGATAAGTAAACAAGAAAACGTGAAGAGTGTGCATTTCTGGTTCTTCGTTACGATCGCATCCACACAACGTTAGAAACGTGTCGCCTACATGTATATAAACTTTGAAAGATCGAATTGATTGTCATTATAATCATTATCATTCGACATATATTCAAATAACGATTGCTCACGAAACTTTGGAATGGAAACGATGCGAAATGGTCAAAATTTTGGAGGACGTTTGAATATTGTATTCCGAATTTTAAAAATACATGAAAATCCAACAGTTTACCTCGATTTTCAGATATTCTCAGAGAATTTCAGAAATTCTTTAAGATTCTTGAAGATAAAATCTTCGGCAAATTTCTTTATAATCAGGCTCATCTGAAACGTGAGATAAATGAAGAATGGATTGGAAACGCGTTGGAATAGAAACGATGCGAAATCATCAAATTTTTGGAGGGCGTTTAAGTATGATTTCCATAAATTTAAAAATCTATGAAAATTCAACATAGTTTGCTTAAACCTTCAGATATTCCCACAGACAACAAAAATTCTTCCAAAATTCTTAAAGGTACAAAAAATCATTAGCAAATTACCTCACAATCATCAGGCTCATCTGAAACGTCAGATAAATGAAGAATGGATTGGCAACACGTTAAAATGGAAACGATACAAAATCCTAAAATTTGTAGAGGACGTTCGAGTATGATTTTCATAAGTTTCAAAATCTATGAAAATCCAACATAGTTTGCCTAAACCTTAAGATATTCCCAAATATTAAAAATTCTCCGGAATTTTCGAAGATACAAAAAATCATTAGCGAATTTCCTCACAATCAGGCTTATTTGACACGTCAGATAAATGAAGAACGGACTGGTAACGCGTTGAAATGGAAACGATGCAAAATCCTCAAATTTTTGGAAGACGTTTGAGTATGATTTTCATGAATTCAAAAATCGATGAAAATCCAACATACTTTGCTTAAACCTTCAGATAATCCCAGAGAATATCAAGAATTCTTCCAAAATTCTTAAAGATACAAAAAATTATTAGCAAATTTCCTGTAGCACAATCTGCAGGCTTATCTGAAACGTCAGATAAATGAAGAATCGATTAGCAACGCGTTGGGTATGGAAAACCCCACGGCAATGGATTCGAATAATTCGAACAGGGCTTGAGAAAGCTCTCATGATTAACGCGCGAAATTCGTGCCGCAGAACTGGACGCCTGGTTGCAGGTTCGTCCGGGCATTGTTGGTATGAAAATGACGGGGCTGTCGCCGTTTGAAGAACGACGCGTTAAATGACTTCGGAGGTTGATTTAATCGTCGTGGGCCGACACAAAATTCTATTCTAATGGATTCTGAGTTCTTCAGGAAATTTCCGCCACGATCAGAAGTCTATAATTTCCAAAATTTTGAACATTGTAGGGTTTTCAAAAAATAACATTAAAAACTCCAATCCCTATTTTTGAAGTGATTTTCTCAGTCCAAATCCGAAAATTCAGGAACATAACACCCACAACACACCCCCCACCCCGCCCGCACAGCACACAGCGCCCACACACCCACACACTGTTTTCAGCCCCGTCTCTTTCCCACGAGCGTCGTTGAACTTTCGGAAATGGCATGCGGAATAATTCCGCGTTTGAAAAATTCAAAAGCGCGATCGGTTCCGTCGCGAGGAGAAAAGTACATGGTAAATAAATGCCGTGCGTCAACAATGTTAACTTGGCAATAACAAGAAGGCGTATCTTCGGACGCGAGAATTCAGATCGCGTCATTTGCAAGTAACGACAGTCAAAGAATAGGATCCTCGGTCTGCGATACATCGACCTCCTTCACCCGGACCCTGCGAGATTCATAATACACATCGTCTTTGACCTTTTATCGACGCGATCCCCCGGTCGGTTGCAATGCAGCAGGTGTCAAGTCATGACCGCAAAGTGCAATTGCATTCACGAGCTGACATTTCTCCGACGATTACGATTTTCACACGTAACTTGACGAAAAGGTTCGATCGATCTTTTTACGAATCTAGTATGTGATTATAATAACTTGGCATGGTAAAAAAGACAGGTCTAACAATAGATAATCATACAAATCATAGCCTGGAATGTGGAAATCTCGAAGAATGAGAGAAAAGTTTTGGTATTTGATAGAAGTATACAGGAATAATATTTCTGTATTTATAGTCAAATATTATACTTTTACGGATTTTGAATTTTCCGACCATCAATCTGAATTCCAGAGCAATTTTCTCAATTTCCATATTCTAGGGTCTGAATTTTCGGAAGAACTTCCAAAAGTTTGAAGATTTTCGTATTTGAAGGAAATCCTCTACGTCACGTGCTCAACATAACATGAAAAAATATCGTGTCTAAAAATAAGAGACGTATTCGTGAATCGGTTATAACGAGCGCGAGTCGTTCGGCGGTTTCGTGAGCAATCCAACGCGAATTATCATATTTAGATTCAAGCCTACAACAAGAGAAAGGACCTCTAATGCGATGCGTTTATGCATACGCGCGGTGACACCTTCTCAATGTCGAGGCTCGAGAGCGTGAATCATCAGCCGCGCGATAAGCATTATATGACTTTTTACGAGCGCATAATGCAGCGACACTGACAAACTAAATAACAAAAGTAATGACCCGTTGTTATTCATAAAAGGCTGAATTACGCTCGCCTTGCCTACACTCGGAGACGCGCTGCAAATTTATTACGCGCCCTGTGCACTTCCTCGTGATTACGACGAAAGAGACAATTATTATTCATCGCTGTCTTCAATTCGGATTGTGCTATTTCAATTTTTGATATTTTTGGGCAATACTGGAAAGCAATGAGTGAAATCTTTCGAAATCTGGAATTTTTGGGATTCGGGGAAATTACGAAGTTTTAGAGACGTGTGATTTATTTTAGGGTTGTGCGATTAATCGATTGATCAAATAATAATATGATAATATTATGATAATAATAATATAATATAATGATATCATAATAATATAATAATATAGTAATAAGGAATCAGATCAATCGAAATCTTTAATATATAATTGTATGTCAAATTTTCGATTCAACTAATTCATGAATTCTAAAGTTTGTTAAATCAGAAATTTATGGTTAATTAATTCAGAAGTATCGAAAATTGAGGAATTAGGAAGTTATAAACAATTCAAGGGAGTCAGAGTTTTGAAAATTTTGAGAATTTCAAAAAATTGGAGAAATTTGAAGATTTCGGAGACATGCATGAAATGAAAAAAATTGTGAAAGTACACAAAATTCTCAACATCTTTTCCAGAATACAAACAGTTATTAAATTTCGAAAATCCGTCAATTTCCGAATTTCTTAACATTTCAAATAATTTAAGAATATTGCAAAAGTAAGAAACTAGAAAATTGTAAACCTTCCAAAGGAGTTAAAATTTCGCAAAATTCTAAAATTCTGAAAATTCGGACGAGTTTGGAATTGTGGAAATTTCGAAAATCGCAAAATTTTTTAATATCCTCTAGATCTTTCCCAGAACATGTAAAGTTGTGGAATTCCCAAAGATTCGATAGTTTAGAATCTCTTAAAATGTTGAATAATCCATAAATCTATAGAAAGCTCAAAATTTTTCAGATATTTCAATTTTCAAATTCGGAAGATTGAGCTTTTGAACTTCAAATGTCTGAAGTGAATTTTTTGAAAAACTTTTCATTTTTCATAATTTTTTTCACTTTTCCCACTCCAAACGATTTCGGATCTAATTGTTTTATATTTGAGATAAGTTTATCACCCTACATATTTGGATCTTCGGAAGCATCTGAATAACCTGCAATTAATTACTAAATCCCACTGGGTACGCGAGCTTTAACATTACTCATTCCAAGGAAACAAGAAGAACGCGCGTTGCTCGGCGATTGGGTATTTTATCTTGTACGGGTGTTTAATCTGCGATATGCTTATTTCGAATGCATTCTAGATTTTCACTATCAACTGAAAGTTAATAGCTCATGAAAATGATTAGTTTTTGCGAGAAGTTTCGCTACTATTACTGATTGCGTGATTGATATTAATCAGTAATACACTGATAATGATTCGTGTTTCGTGTTATCGAGAGACATTTAGTTTATGGCATTGAATTAGTTTTCATTTGACAAACTCAAAATACGTACAGGTACTGGAAAATTGAAATTTTTTCAAACTTCCCAGAATTTCCACAGACTCCAAGTACTTGAACACAACAGTCAAGAAAACTTCCAAAATCATGAAAAATTTTTGTTCATTCATAAATTTTAGAAATTTTCAAATTCTCTATCGAATGGTTAAAAGATCGTAAAATATCAGGAAAATTCTGAAACTTCCAACACTTTCGAGAAAACCACCACCGTTCGATTTTTCCGAACGTTTTTCAAAGTGAGGCAATTTAGAAATAATAAAACAATAACGAACGACGTGCAGCGCAAATTACTCAGCGTACAACAAACATTATCTTGGACTGGTTTTGCGTAGGCCCGCGCAATTCACTTGGCGCCATACTCATTCATACCGCGAGTCTATAAACATCGGAAAAATCAGGGCCCGTATTGTTAGTGGGAGATAAGGGCATTTTTGTGATAAGCCGCGAGTCACGCCATGACACCGAGTGTCCCTTACAATGGGGCTCCATTATTATAATTCTGGTTTGTTATGAACCGTTATTCTTCCCAGTACGTTTCGATGCAATAACTGTTACAGTGACATAAATTTTCACGATCGTTCCGAATCCTGTACTTCCTGATTCGAACGTGATTGATGTAGGGGTGGTTTTTACTTTTTCTGATTTTTCAGTGAGTAATGATTTTCTGTTCATAAAATTGCGAATGTTGATAAATGTAAAACTCGGAATTTT
>JAPYZK010004275.1:0-10667 GCA_030522785.1 Platygaster equestris
AAAAAAAAAAAAAAAAAAAAAAAAAAAAAAAAAAAAAAAAAAAAAAAAAAAAAAAAAAAAAAAAAAAAAAAAAAAAAAAAAAAAAAAAAAAAAAATTTAGAAACTACTGTTGACTCTATAAGAATTAATAAATCTTAAAAAATCCACTGAATTATGAAAAATCCAGCCTCACCTGAATAGAAAAATCCTCCGGATCCGCGATGGCGCACTCCTCGAGCCTCTGACGCAGTAGCGCCTGCAATGTCCCATATTTCCTGTTGAGGGCGTCGAGTTCGCGAGCGACCCCATCGACGCCCTCCTCCTTGTCCCTCCCTCTCCTCCGCCTCCCCAGGGCCCCCCTCTGCTCCAAGGAAGCGTCCAAAGACGGACAAACTTCCTCCAGCTGCTTCTTGAACGCTCTCAGCCTCTGTTCGTGTATCTAAATTTTCGAGTTTCGTCAAGTTAGTTTTGTTAGTGCTTATCCCTAATTTCTCGACACGTGCTCCTCAATCTCCTCTCAGATCCTACAAAGCCGTGACATAACCGGAAACGAGTGCAGGTACAAAGCAGAATGTGAGGAGAAAAAAAAAAGAGAAACCTCTTCCTGAAACGGTGCGAAAAAAGGACAGTTCAACGCCAAGACTAGTTCCTGTGCTAACGAAAGAGAAGAGTACACAACGCAAAGACTAATTTTTTTCATTCATTCTTGCAGTATTTTTTTTGTGCCAGAGAAATATTGAGGGGGCATTGGTTGCCTCACCTTGCCCTCGCGGATCAGTCTGCCACCTGTCAAGTTGACGGCTTCGATGGACGGGCCGCGTTCCATCACTCGTTTCAAAAAGTTCTAGATCGAAGGATAAAATTGTGAGTGATGTTAGTTCTCGTTTGGCGGCTCTCGCTTTTGGCTTGGAATTGGAATTCTATTGAATTTTATCATACCCAGCATTTGGATTGGATTTGAATTCTTGTTGGGGAATTTTCGGAGCTTCGGAAATTTGGACGAGGCACAAGGAAAGATTTTGGAGTTTTTGAATTGAGGTTTTTTTTTCCGGAACAAGAATTTCTAGAACTACCGAGAGAACATTCTAAATTCGAATTTCCATAAAAAACATCCTCGAGACAAATTATGAAAATGGAGGGTATGTTACAAAGTCACTCAAAAATTGAGAAATGAGTAACACCTTCGTTGTGTCAACTTCTACAGGCGTGGTTTGGATGGGGGCGACGGTTTCCAGTTTGGCGTAACTTTCGTTGACGAAATTGACCTCGTCTTGGTAGGAAGTGCGGTATTGCTGGGCCAGGGTGTAGGCCGCTTCGGCGCTGCGAACGCGCTCCACTAGTTGGCCGCAAATGTTGGCCCACCGGGAGTTCAAACGGTTCACTTCGGCGTCCAAACGGTCCATGTCGATGTGAGGACCACGGTGATTTGGGCGCGATTTTTCCACCAGGCGACGGGCATTCAGAGCGTCTTCGTTCAATTTTTCCATCGATATTTGTTGTTGGGCTGTGAATACACAAATTTATTCATGAACAATTGAAAAAAAAATTTTGTTGTTCTGTTTCGAAACATTTAAAAATTCCCGATGTGTATAAACGTAAAAATAAATATGTAAAAAGTCTCATAAATCCAACGCAGTTTCACACTGTATACCTATGGCAGTCTGAAGAGTCATCAGGTCTTCGAGAACATCCTGAAGGTCTTTAACATCCGCGGGAAGTTCCCCAAAGGAAGCGAGACGGACCTCAATGTCGGTGATATTGGCCGTGTTGGTGTCGAGGCCGGAAAGCACGATCTCGACGCATTTGAGACGCTCAACATACGTGGAGCTGAGGTCCCAAAGATGGTTCCACTTGCTCATGACGGCGTCGAGTTTGTTGCGCATGACCGAGGTCTTGAGAGTTATACCCCGGAAGGTCTGCTGAAGCTGGTCAATGTCGGGTGCGAAACGTCGGAGGCCTTCTTCGAAGTCCTTGTGCTCGAGCACCATGTGGTCCAAGGTGTCAAGGTCGCGGGGCAAGGGCGAAGCCAACCTGATAAGACGTTTTTATCAAAAATGTTGAAAAAAAATGAATAAAGCCCAATTAATATCGAGCACAATTAAAGTTTTCAGGAGTTGTCGTTACCTGATGTTGAGGATCCTTTCGGCTTCATCGAGCCCTTGCTGTAGGGCATTGGCCTGCTCGTTGAAAATGCGCCCGGCATTTTTGGACTCCTCCTCGGCGCGGGCGCGCTTTTCGAAGTCGTCGAAAAGCCGGTTGACGTCGGCCATCTCGCGCCGGAGCCGGCGGAGCTGGGGATCCGAGGGGTCGCCCTCGGCGAGGAGCTTGTCGGCATCCTCGTTGAGGGCCTTGCGGATGGCGCCGCGCTGCTCCTGACCCATGGCCAGGAACTGGGGCAAGTCCCAACCCTTGACGACCTTGATCGTTGCGAAGATCATGTTCTGACGCAGGCGCAGCTGCTTGCGCTGCCACAGGGCCACGGTGCGGTCGTACTGACGGCGCAGGCGCTCCGCCGCGTCCAGTGCTTCCTTGTCCGGTGGCTGAAGCGCGAAACACACGCCCGGGACCGGGGATTCCACGCCGAGGGAATTTTTTACGCGCCACTTGACGCGACCGGAGTTGTCGTAGAGGGTGCATTGCTCGTTTCTTTCGATCGTCATCTGCGGAATTCAGAAATTTTCATAAACCCGGAATTAATTCGAACTCTATCTATTCCGAAGAAAATTAAAATTCCGAAGTTCGAAATTCATTGAAAAAAAAAAAAAAAAAGTTCTCACGTCGACTTGCTGGTAGGTGCAGACGCAGGTGACCTGGAGGGGTCGGGTCACGGGTTGTCGGCGCTGCTTCATGGGCACGACCTCGTTGGCCCGCTCCACCAGGCGCTGCACATGCTCGGCGTAGTCGTTGAGTTCCTCCCTCAGCTCCTGCATGCCCTTCAGCAGGCGCTCGCCCTCGTCCAAGGTGAACTCGGACTGCGAGTACACACCGTTCAGGATTTCGTCGCGCTTTGCGATCCACTGCTCGGCCTGCTGAGCGTCCTTGAAAAATTCCTGACTTTTGCCCGCGTGACTCAAGTGGACCTCGAGGCAGCGCGTCAGCTGCAGGAGCCACATCCACTGGTTCTGCATCGCTGAAATGTAGGCCTCGATCGTCTTCGAGGCCGGGTGGTTTTGGAGCATCAGGGAATCCCCGCGGTCGCGCACCGCCGAGAATTGGATTTCCCGTTTCTCCAGGTCGCTCATCAATGTCTGGCAAAACATGAATTCAAATTATACATGGAGGATTTTTTCCATTTTTGTTTTGTGAAAAATTTGAAAATTTTAGGCACTGGTTTTTTTATTCTGAAATTTATAAATTTTTGAAATTTGAAAATTTCAAAAGTTACAAGATTTTTTGTAGTCCTGAGAAAATGTTGAATAATTTGTAGGGACTCCGAAAACTGATCGTCCACTTTCTTAAATTTTTATAATTTTTCTTTTTTGCTGCCAAAATGTACTCAAAATTGCATCAAATATTTTTCTCATTAGCGGAAGTCTTCAATGCTTCAAAAAAACATGATTAGTATTTTTTAGAATTTTTGAAAAATTTTTCACACCTTCAAATTCAAAAATCCAAAAAAGTACCGATCTAATGTTACATTTACCTCCACTCCTGACCCGTAAGTTTGCTTGCACACAAAACATACGACATTAAGAAATTTGTCAAAATTGTCAGCAATTATCAAAACGAGCGCGAAAAATAGACATATAATAATATGATGTAAAAATACCTCGCGGTATTGTTCGACGCTGGAAATGCTGAGGTTCTTGTCGCTCCAGTCGCGGGTGACTTCGGTTTCCTCCTTGGCGTTGAGCCAGACGAGCTCGCCCGTGGCCGACTGAATGAAATCGTAGAGAGTGTCGAGGTCGGCGAGTCGCTTGCCGGAGGTGGCGAGCAACTCGGCGTAGAGCTTTTGCAGGTTGTTGAGGTACTGGCCGTAGAGGACAAGTTCGTCCCCGTGGAAGGTGGACTTGGCCTGGGCGCACTTGTCGACCTTATGGTGGAACTGTTCGATGACGCGGTGTTCCCGTTGATGCGTTTCGAGTTCGGCCTGAATAAAGTGTGATTATAAATTGGACGTTTTCAAATTTTTTAAACATTTCACGAAAAAATTGTTAATTCTTTCGACTTTTGAGATTGTAACCCTCAAAAGGTAATACTGTAAATATAAATTTAGTAATCGCACTTTCAAGGTTACAATTTTTAAAAAATTAAAAAAAAATATTCCAAAAAAGTTTCAACTTTCAAAAATTCCAAGCTCGAAGAAAAAATGTTTTGAATTTGAAATTTAAGGAATTTTCTGATGACTTTTAGTTTCCCTTCAATTTTAATATGACGCGAAAAAAAAATATATATATATATATATACCTGGACGCTGGGCAAATCAGAACCGTAATCGGCTTCGTGGAGTTGCTTGAGCTTGGCGCGGCACCACTCGATGCACTCGTCCAGGGCGCGGAAATGAGGGTTCGTGTCGACGAGTCTCTTTTCGTGCACGGTCACGCGGTGTTTGACGACGTGCGTTTCTTCGCCCGCGCTCATTTGCTTGTTGGCCAGGGGCACCTGCAAAAAATGCAAATTTATATAAAAAAATGTTTTTCAGATTCATATAATTCCTATGATGAGAAATATTTGAAAATAAAAATAGTTCACTATAAAATAATACAAAATAAAGTGTTTCGATAAGAAAACTTCAAAAATCGAAATACTTCGAGACCAGAATAATTCAAACACGTTTCTTTTTCGGCTCCGATTCATCAATTTACGAAAACAAAAAAACAAAAACAAAAAACAAAAAACAAAAAAAAAAGATCGGAAAGTTGTATTGAAATTCCCAAAAATCGACGGTTTGCGGATAACTTTCGTAATGTACCTGAACGCGGTCGCGGAACGCCGATCGCAGCGCTACCCAGCGCTGGTGGAGCTTTTGCACGCGCTTGTGGAGCTCGGGCGCCTGCGCGTAACGGCACTCGGTCAGGCTGTGCACGTCGGCGAAGATGTTCTGTATTTGGGCCTCGGTGGCGCAGATCTCGTGCTCCAGGAGGTCGGCGACGTGCTTGGCCTCCATCAGGTTTCGCTGGTCCAGACGACGCGCCTCCTCGTCGACGCGCACCTCCAGTTCGTCCAAACGTTTGTCCACCACCTTCATCTCGCGGTGCACCTTCTCCGCGAGTCGTTGCAATCGTTCGAGTCTGCGCATACATTTTTTTCCAATTGACATTTTATAAAGACTTGAATAAACATTTTACAAAAATCATAGGAGGTAATTCACCAGGAATTTCATCATCATCTTTTTTTTCCTCTTTAAAAAAGGATTGAAAAATATACCGTTGAATTTCTTCGTGAATCGAGGTTTCGCGCTCTTGGTGGAGCATCATGAGCCGGTTCCAGCTCTTTTCGATCGAGTCAAAGTGCAGTTCCTGTTCAAGCTCGAACTCGCCGACGGTTTCGAAGTATTTCTCGAGCTCGCGGAACATGTGGCCGATGCGCTGTTTGTCGCGGTAGCGCGGCGGCACCTGCTCGTTCTTGAAGCGGGCGCTCTCGGCGGCGAGCTTCTTCATCTCGATGAGGGTCGGGGCCAGGGCGCGCTCCTGCATCAGGCACGTCTTCTCGCGCATCCACAGGTGCAAGGAGCTCGCGAGCTCGCGGTACTCCGCGGACCTGCGCTGCGCCTCGGCGTCGTACAGGGGGTGGATCGCGGGGGGCTCCGGGAACACGTCGTACAGCGACGAAATGTACGTTATCAGGGACTTCTCGTCCGCCTCCGGAGTGTCCACGTCTGTCGACGAGGTGAAAAACAACGGCGGAGTTGAGAAGAAAACTTTCGTTATGCATATAATACAATACGTGTATTACACATACGGAAAATGAATTTTCCTTATTTCGGTTGATGAATGTTCTTTTGTTTCGTATGAATTTGTATCATGAATTCGTATGACGCAGATTTTCAGAGATTTCAAGAATGATACATTTTTTGTTGAATTCTATGAAAATTCACAAAATCGCATAAATATCGCAAAATTCTCGGAAATATCAAAAATCGGAGACATGTTCAAGATTTAGAAATGAATAGAACAGAATTCCAGGTTAAATTTTATATTACGATCTTCCAATCTAGAATTTCGGATCTCAGGATTTTTCAGTGTGCAAATCGAAACTTCTGGATTATCAAGCATCAAAATTTTTTCGTCATTAAAAATGCTTCAACCTACGATTTACTGTCTCAGCTTCGTATCGTGTTTCAGAAAAATAATTGCTTTGGCATCGCTTTTAAAAGTGGTACAGTTTTGATGATTTTGGTTTCGGTTTAAAGCTCTGGTGGTAATGCATTCGGAAATTAAACTACTGCTAAAACAAAAGCACCTCACGGAAGCGGAACGCGCTGGAGCGAACCAGCGGAAGTGCGTTGCCCGCCATACACCGTGACGACGCTTTTGTAGGCGAACACCACTAAATACGCGCTTTTTCCGAATTTAAACATTTCTTTTCACTTCGGAAACACTAAGCACACGATCAATCGTCAATTCAGGAAGAACGGTCGAATCAACAAAGGATTCTCAAATCATCGTACGCAAAGCAAAGTTAGTGTCGTTTAAAAGAATTATGCAAGTCCAATTGCAAATAGAATCAAGTTTACATGTAATCATGATACCTTAGACAAATCTCTTTCACACGGAGAAAGTGTGGTATTGGATATGTTTTGTTTAAACGAAAAAATGAAATGAAAATTATGTGACCCGACACCACTTTTCTCATATACGTCGATCAATTATTTTCATGTCAATGTGCAATGAATTGAATGGTATGTACAATTTTTATGATGAATGAATCATCGGAGACTCGAGACTTTCTTAATCGCAACGTAATTGCATTACGGTAGCGAAAAAAAATGCATCAGTTTTATTTGGACTGACAAGTGTGAAAAAAATGCATGTATCGCATTACTATTCGAAAAGTTGATCAAAACAATTATTTTTTCCGAATTTTGATCTCTTGTTTGCATGCTTAGTTTGAGAATGCACATTTCAACTGAAAACTAATTATTTTTTTTTCAACTTGAAAATTATACATGAACCACAAAAAAGAATTTTCGGCTTTTTCACGATTTAAAAGAGTCGTAACAACGTAGATAAGCTACGAAAAATGGGACTATCTATGACTTGAATATTTTTAACAACTATGATTAAACATTATTTTTCTCATAACAGCGAATTGTGCGACTGTACATCATATTATTGTTGCGAAATGTTTTATGATTGAACGTTTCATTAGCTTGGAAATTTCGTTACTCTGGCGTCATCAATTTTACAAATTGATTTGTCAAACCTTTTTGTAACGATATTCATGATAATAGAAAAATATGGACTTTTTATAATAATAAAAAAAAAAAAAAAAATAGACGAGACCCATCAACCTTCGTATTACAAATTGTCTATGAGTAATGTATTTATTGCTCATTATTTTTTTTACACAAAACATAATTTTTTTAATGTATAGCATATAGCGGAGTTCGAGGCTTTGAAATCATAAAAAATAACATTGAAAAGTACTGAAATTCTATTTTTGAGACAATCGACTGCGATGATTGAATTTACAGATATAATAAACAAACCGTATTTTTTACCAATTAGATTATAATATAAAAATTTTCGAAAATGCTCCGAGAATTTGTTCAAATAAAAAAAATCTGGACAAACGTCCAAAATTCTTCAAAATTCCTAAAAAAAAATCGTATTAACTTTTCCGAGATTTTTCTTATTTTCGAAAATGTCTCAAAACATTTAGAAATAAATATAAAAAAATAGTTAATATTCTTAAAAATTCTCTACAATCGATAGAAAATGAATGAAATATTTTCCAAAACCTTAAAAACTGTTCCAAATTCCAAAAAAATCGTTAAACCCCCACAAAAATCATCACAAAATCGGAATAAGAAATCATATATTTCCCAAGATTTTTCAAATTTCCGAAAAAATGTTCAAAAGCCTGTAAATCAAACAAAAAAAATAGACTTCCTCAAAAGTAAAGACAAAACTCCCAAAAATTCTCCACAATCAATGGATAATAAACAGAACATTTTCCGAACCCATTACAAACTCCTCCGGACTCGAAAAAATTCCTCAAACCCCTCAAGAATCATCACAAAATGAAATGAAAAAATCATTTCGGTACTTTACCTTCAGGATCGAGTAACCGGGTGACTCCGTACTCGCGCTCGGCGACGTAGAAGACGCGCTCGAGGCGCTCGCGGGCCTGGTAGGTCCGCGTGCTTCTCCAGTCGATGAGGTCGGGCCGGTTCCTGTGCAAAATCGCGCTGAAGGCCAGCCCGTCCCTCCAGGAGTTGGTGAAGTCCGTGACCTTGACGCCCGGGTACCGGGCCGTCGTCCTCCGGGCCCATCTCAGCAACGCCTCGCGGGCCGTCACGTTCGCCTCCTGGCCCACTACTATGTCTGATATCTACCGAAAAAAAAAGAAAAAAAAAACATTCACCAGACATTAGAAATGTCCGCATTTTCATTCAAGACATTACGCGACGCGCTGTTTCTATTTATAGCGACCGATCGCGATCGCGAACAAGTGGGCAAAGTCAACGAACCGCTATTCGACGCGGCCGCGGACCGTTTCCCCATTTGCATCCTTGCGTTTGTTACGCAGTCATGCAAATTAAACCACTTGTTTATTGTCTTCGGGGGCGAAAAACACGCTTTGTCGCATCTCCGGTGGGTAAATGTTGGATTTTATCGATTTTATTCGGGAGAAAGGTGGACACGTGCGTCGATTCGTCACGCTTTTGACCTGACTTAACCTAGGAGGACGTAACCTGACCTGGGATCTCGGGTTTTTAACAAGTTATGAGATTGTTTAGGAATTTTGAAGGTTTGTGGTGAGTGATTCGGGTTTCGGGGATATGCTTGAATTTTATATAAGTGTTGCTTTTTATTTTTAAATAGTCAAATTAGACTTATTGATAGTCAAATTTGAGTCATTCACCTAGTCAATTTTGG
Organism: Platygaster equestris; assembly: GCA_030522785.1. NCBI lineage: Eukaryota > Metazoa > Arthropoda > Insecta > Hymenoptera > Platygastridae > Platygaster > Platygaster equestris. The sequence goes on from JAPYZK010004275.1 coordinate 9,024, forward strand.
ACTAATTTCAAGTCCAAAAAATGAGCTTCGAATTATTTTGGAAATTTTACATCATATTTTGGTAATTTTTTGACAATCTATTCAAAATTTGAGAATTCTTCATACTTTCTCGAGGCTTTGCGCAATTTTTGGAAGATTATGAATTCAATAGTTTTCCTAAAATTGTATGCATCTCTCAAGTTGGGAATTATTTTTCCGGACTCGCCAAAAACATTCTGAATTTTTCCAAGATCGTAAAAATCTTTTACAAAATATTGCTGAAATTTTCAAGTATTAAAAAAACACGTAGCGAAACATTCACAACACCAAAAATCACTGAAATTCTGAATCAAATATCGATCTCCGCAAAATCCAAAAAAATTAAAAACCAATTTTCCAAACATGAAAACCAAAAACTTCTCAATTCTGACAACCCATTTTCTTCCTCTTCCAAAAAAAATCCCACTACATGAAAAAATTTTCAGTACATCAAACACCTTGCTAATTAAAATTACAAGTGCCAAAAAACCATCCAAACACAATGACCCCCAAAAAAGTCCTCGGCTGCCAAAACGAGATTTCCCCGCGATTGCCGAAAGCGCAAAAAACCCCATGGGATGTCGAAACGCGCGCGACAACCCGCATCATCAATAATTGCACAGCACAAGGTGAGTTCCCATGGAAAAGCGACGGGGACGATTTAAGTGGAAGGTGCGCGATCTCGGTTGGACAAAAGTGGGCGGCGAGTCGAATCGTTTCGCAATTACGCCTGTTTCGCGCTTACGTAAGGCGAGCGCCACGTATGGTTGTCTCTCATGGGAGACCTTGGAAGATGCTTCGGCGAGCTCCAGCGCGCGCAGTGAAATGTGAAAAACATTCGAAAAGGCCATTTCGCCATTTCGCCTTTTGCGGCGGTGAAACCCAACCGCTAAAATATCATCGGAAATTTCAGAAAAAGTCAAGAAACCCATAAACATTACCCTCTTTTTTCTTTTACACATATACTCGCGAAATATCAAATCGGCAAACAAAACAGAGGTCATAGACGCTCCCGTGAAACAATTTCCATGACTCATCATGAATCCGTCACGGAATGCAAATTATTCGTCAATGATGAATCGATTATTTTCTTCAACTTGGGCGGATGTCTCAATTTTGAGACTTCCACTCTCTCCAGAAAAATTAAAATCGTGCTACTATTTTTGAGAAATTAAATTCGTGGATCGACATTTACGAAATAATTTTTATCGAAAACGAAAAATTATGTTTTATACTCGCTCTGTAATTCTTCGATAACTGATAAAAATTAACTTGATTTAATTTCATAAGAAAAGGAAACATTCTGAAATATTTTATTGGTTATACTCGATAAAAAATTATTAATCATCTCTGAAAATTATTCAATTATTATCATTTTACGGAATGTATTCGATCAAAAAATACCAGAGCATTTTAGCTTTGAAAAAAAAAAAAATCACGGGACCTAACAAACCGAGTATCTCGAAAATAGATTTGACTAATCCGGATCCCCCCTCCCCTAAACTTTTAATGTGATTTTTCGACGCAGTTAGATATTCAAAAAAGTAAAGAAAACAAAAAAAAAAAAAAAAAAAAAAACGAAAAAACGGGGGGGGCGGCCCCCGCGCCACCCCACCGCGTTTCCCC
>JAPYZK010004276.1:0-10665 GCA_030522785.1 Platygaster equestris
AAGTTTTTAATTCTACATTCAACTTCGTTTAAAATTAATATACTGAAAATAAGGAAATATTAACATCAACAATATCTGCAATTTGTAAAATTCTATAGTTTAAAAAATTGCAAACCCCAAAAATATAGGTTAGAGTCTTATAATCATAAGATGATAATATAATTATAATTCATAGAATTGTATGCTGGCCAACACACAATTCTATGATTTTTCGAGACTCATAATTGAACATTTGAAAAATGCTCACATCAATATCGGTGGGTTTTGAATGGAATTGCTCGGTTCTTCTTCTTAATATCAAGTTATCTTTGTCGTTATCGTGGTCATTTTTTTCTTCAGTGCCTTCATAAAGATTGTTCTCGATGCTGACTTCTTCGCTTGGCGAACTGCTACTTTTTTTATCATTGGATTCGATAATTTTGATCGTGCTGAGATCTTCGAGAACTTGGGTCAGTGATTTTTCGACTCGATTCAAGTTTTTTCTGGGTGCAGGTTTTGGGGGTACTTTCGGGGGTATTTTTTTAGGAGGTAACTCCGGTGTTCTAACGGGCGGAGTTTCTGGTGGACTTGTTGTAGAGCTCGAGTCAGTGGAACTAGAGAACATAATTCTTCATTATGATTGTGATGATTATTTAACTATTACATAAAAATAAATGCTGATAAATTCAAATTCCTTGACGTGCAAATTTCATAACAAAATTCAAAATCTTCAAATATACCAATTTGAACATTAATATGCGATGGATTCTAAATTGAAATAAACTAAGCAATTCTTGAATTTGTAAGTTTTAAAGATGAGAAACTTATAATCTGAAATTAGTCAATTATAATTCAAATGTGTAGAATTTCAAAGTTCATCAATAATAGACATTTTAGTTCAATATATTGCCATTTCAGACGTTTGAAAATTTGAATTTGATCTATTCGGAACTTGAATTACAAAATATAAAAAACTCAATTTTTCCATTGTTTTCTTGGAATTGAAATTTGGAATAAATTTTGAATTAATTCTATTGAATTTATTCGAAATAAAATTTAGAAAAATTCAATAGTATTGTTAATAATATTATTCAATATTATACTTCTAATATAAAATACATACATTTCAACTCCCAAAATTTAAACATTTAGACTCAAAATTCATCTACTTCTTTTAAAATATCATAAAAAATTTTACAAAAACAATAAATAAATATAAAAATTACCGATAATCCTCGTAAATATTATCAATTTCCCTTGACTCCTGATCAATCAAATTTTCCGTAATGAGCGGTTTGAAGGGCTCGTCGTCTTGTTTTTTTTTAATGGTATAATTATAAAATTTGATCGCGTGCAAAGCGGCCTGCGGAAATTCTTCCTGTTCGAGTTTGCTGATTTGCGTGTCCAAGAGTCGAACCCACGAATCCGGGAGGCCTTCGATTTGGCCCGTTTTTTCGTTTTTGTGCACATGGAATTGATGCGTGACGTTCGTGGGCAAACCGATTTCCCCGACCGTGTCGATGTGATTTCGCGACCCATTGCCGTTGAGGTTCTTTTTTTTCGAAAACAATTTGCCAAGGCCAAGGTTCATTTTCGCTGGAGCGAAGGTCGCAAAGCAAAATTATTTGTTCGTTGTTGATCACAGTCGGTGGTATTTTCACACGCGGCGTCTCCGAATCACGAACATAGTGGCCGATCCGTACCCACGAAAATAATGTCGATTTCGTAGTTTGTTCTTTATTGAATATTTTGAAAAGAGGTGGGCGCTATTTTGACATTGTTTTTCACGTACGTACACTATTTACACGTCAGGAGCGGCATATCAATCAGGGATCAATGGTTGTCAATGGTTAACAACATAACAATTTAACACATTTGACAATGGAAATGGGGTTCGTCATTTGACAATGTTTGACAATCTTGACTCATGACTTATGCTGATGTTCTTTCACGGTGAGTCGTTGACCAGCGAGATAAGTTATTTTTGCAATCCACAAGTTGGTAAGACTTATATCAGCACGATGTTTGCAAACTTGATGAGTAACGGAAATTTCGTTGCCAACTGGCCGGTCGCCGGTCAATTTGCAGAAAATCAGGCGAAAATCCGGTTTTCTACTGTTGGGCACAGTTTCAATGAATCTTGTATTTTTAATAAATTTTTTTTTTACAAAATCCGTATTCATCAACAGCTTTAACAATTCTTAGATAATAATTAGTTAGGTTATCTTTTCGCGAAAATCCCGATTTTGAATTTATACCGAACCTTTAATTCTGACTCATATATAAATGTTGTATGCATTTATTTCCGATGCTTTTTTTTCGATTCGTAAACAATTTTTTCAGATGGAGATTATCGTAGTGGGACTGTTAAGCGAGAAATTTTACCCATTGCGTAATATACAATAATATAGAGACTATATTTTGTATTAAATACATATATATACAACATGTATATATCAGATGTTGATTTACTGTAGAATATTCGGAATTTGGAGATCTGATGTTTCAAGCAATGCGATTATTGACACTCCGCCCTCGTAAAATTCAGCAGTTTCACGACTCTGCAACATAAAAGTTCTCGAAATAAAAGTTCTCTTCATGACATCAATCGATGAAAAATTACGTCCTTCGCAACATACATAAAGTGCCGCGTGATATAGATCAACTTCCCGATGCGAGCGTTCGATTTGAAGCACTTTTATGAGACGAAATTACAAGAAAAAGTCGATGAAACGAAAAATAAACCTCTTTTATTTTCTCTCGTAACCAATCGAACAATTTCTGACGCAGTTCTAAAAATCCCAAATGTATTTCAATTCGAGAAACTCTTGTCGAAGCAACTTTTTTATACTTTTAACGAACAACTTTTTGTTCGTAACGAGTTACAAAAATGCCTTTCATCCAGGAGTTGCAACTTTTTCAAAGCCATTTAACATTTCTGCTGAGAATGAGCAGTAAGAAAGGCAAATTTGTGTGTATTCTCCGGAACTCGCATTAATTCTTACGGAAGTTTCGCTTTGACGGTGTTACAAAACATTCAAATGTATAATGGAACGTTGTAAAATGTGTAAATTGAAAATTGTAGGCAAGAACGTAACCAGAAATTTCATTCGGGGAGGGGGCTAAGGTGATTTTCACTAGAAACTAATTCAACAAATTTAAAAAGTAAACTTTTACTAGAGAATTATAAAAATTTCCTGAATTCTCAGAATTTTCATTAGTGTTTTTGGAATCTCTGAAATTTTCAAAATCCTCTAGACTTTGAAATTCATCGGAAGAGTCGAAAATCTCGGAATATATTAAAAATGTTCCAACTAAACAAAAGTTTTTTGAAATTTTAGAAATTCGTAAAATTTTGAAAATTTCATGAATTACGAAGACTGCTTTAATTCTTGAGATTTTCGTAACTTTATTGAATCTCTGGAATTTATGAAATTTTTTCACTTCTGAAAATTGTCAAAATACTGAAAACTTCCTAAGTTCTCTAAATTGTTGAAAATCTTGAAATGTTACGAATTATCAAGTTTCTCGAAATGTGAAGAATTGGTAAAATTTTTGGAATTTCAATCATTATGGAAATAGTGTGAATTTTCAGAATTCTTGGAACATTTATAAATCTCTGAAATGTACCCAAATTTGACATCATCGAACTTTCTGAAATTCCAATAACTTCCAAAATCCTCAAAATACTTCAAACTTTGAAAATTCTCAAAATTGTAAAAAATCTTGAAATGTTGAAAATATTGAAACTATTGATTTTCTCAAAATAATTATCAGAAATGTTGCAAAATTCTCGTTCTTTCAAGAATTATGAAAATATTTTAAATTTCCAGAATTTCAAAAACTTTATTTTAACTTTGAAATTTTCAAAATTGTTGAAATTTTGGATATTTTTAAACTTCTAAAAATTTGCAAAATTCTCGAAATACTCCAAACTCTAAAAATTCCCAGAATTATCAAAAATCTTGAAATGCTGAAAATGTTCAGAATTACCTAGTTTCTCGAAAACTTTGTCACATGTGAAAATCAGTATTTTTAATTTTTTTTCAATCATTATTAGTATTTACAATGTTTAATTATTTTTAATTTTCAATAAATCAGATTCTTCAAATTTTCCAGAATTTCGGAGTGGGCTCCAGCCCCCTCCTTGGCTACGTGCTTGATCGTAGGAATTTCAAGTTTCAGAGTACCGAAAATTAGGTATATTCATTCGCGAATTTGAGGGATCTAAAATACAAATTTACGTAGATGTTCGAAAACTCGAAACTTTAAGGATATGGTAGAGTTACATAATAATCCGAATGAAATCGAATCAGATGTTTATTATCACTCACGTATACATATAACATGTACGCCGGTAGCGCATCAACAAAAAATTTTCTCATGCGGTCAAGGTTACAAATATACATACTTTCGGTCTTTCGGATGTGCCATTGAGGTTCAAAATACAGCTTCGAGCAAGACGAAATCATAATTCAAAATTCCAAATTTCCGATGTTCCGAATCTCCGAACTTCCCAAAATCCGAAAAATTCAAACTCTATACTTAAAGAATTCACGATGAAACTTCTTTTCTATAAAAATTATAATACACCGAAAAGTCCTTTCAGAATATCAAAACTTCAAACGTTAAAACTCCTCAATCCCGCGTTAAAGGAAGATAGGTCAAGATTCAGAATGAATAGAGAAAAGGCATATTCACACGCTTCAAGAACTTTTGACGAGCTCACACACGAGTCCATGAAAGAAAGTCGGATTCTTTGAAATACCCGAATTCGCACGGAAATAAAAATTCACTTACCGCGAAATATGCGAGCCGTAAAACGCGAAAAAAATGCGAGGAATGACCGGAATGTAAAATCGCCCGAATCGAACCACCGGGAATTTCGTTTTTTTCCAATTTTATTATTATTTTCCGTTACGATACTAAGATTCGATTTCCGTCATTGTCTGCGTTTTTCCGCGGGAATGGAAAGAGCTCAATTTCCCATGTGGAATACAAGTGGCGCTTTTCGTTTTGTCGTCTCCCATCGGAAACCAGGACACAATTTTTAATGTCATTTCGCGGGGTATGAAACTCCCGACTTTTTCACGTCGATTTTCCGAACGTTCGGGAACGTAAAATTCGAATCACATTCGGTATCTCGAACTGGAAATGTTTATGATTCATAAACTCGTGTTGAAGTTTCCTTCGGTTCATAAACAACCCGGAAAATAGAACTCAATTTGGGAAACAAACCTCGTATTTCTTCATTCATTTTCAGCATTTGAATTTTCTCTTTCGTACTTCGGAAGAAATGTGACGAGGAAAAAATGTCGAATATGAAAAGTAATTACGGAAATCCCATGAAACAAATGAAGATTATTAAATCGGGAGGGCGTTATTTTCAAAGCCTGCTTTAAACTCCGATGTCAAAAGCTTTCAATATAATTACGAACCGATCAGATACTGATTGAAGTGCTTCCAAAATCGTTTTGCTCCCAAAATTGAAATTTCTGTAACGTTTAGCATGAAGAGAGAGGAGTAATTAAGCGATGAAGTGAAAATTATTACTACAACTCGATGTAACGACGCCGTTTTCTCTCCCGAAGTCCGATGATTGGATTGATAGCGCAGCGCAAATACTTTTCGCGAAACTGTAAATATCGATTAAACCATTTGCGCGCGTTAACCAAACTTTGATAGCTGAGGAAACGGTAAATGTTACCCTTGGGACTTGTTAATGCGAGATTGCACTAACGAACGAAAATCAAGTTACGGCATCCTCAAAGAAATTAGGGACCGCAAAATTGGCTTGATCCTTCGAGAAAGAGCTCCATTATTCCGAATTAATAATTTTCACGCGGCGAACGGTGTATTCGAAATTGCGGTTCGTGCTCGCCCGGAAAAATACACCTCGACATTTTTCAGTGCATGAAGTTTATAACTTACGCGAGCTTTTTCAACGGTAATGCCCCATATACATTTTATGAAACGGAACCCGAGATGAGTTAGCTCCACGCACGTCAGACAAGCGAAGATTAACGATTAGATACAACTTCTTGGGATAAATCGAACAAAAAATATGTGAGTTTTTTCGTCGACTGATTTATTCATGATGGGAGTACGAAATTCTATTTTGACTATTAAGAAATTGAAATGGGTTCTTAAAGGGTTGACGATAAGAAAAAATACTAAAATTTAATGAAGTTGTTGGAAAAATAATGAATAATTACGAACACATTCACACACACATATACACGACATTTACACGACATTCACGTGCGAATTTCTAATTGTTATTAAATTTGGTTCTTGTTTTCCGTTGTTTCTGACTTTATTTTGTCAACGTCGGCTCAGCTGCAGTAGAGTCCCTATAAATAGAGAGTCTGGCTATCTGCAATGTGTTAGTGTGTACGTGTCAATCGCTCGACCCAAAATGGCGGCGGCACGCACACATACATTCGACACGTACGTACAATCGCTTCTTCCTATTGGCGGAGCCGCCATTTTGGGTCTAGCTTTGAATCCAGCCAATCAAACAGTTACGGCCGATAGCCAAACTCTCTGTTTATAGGATCTCTAAGCTGTAGCTGCTCTTATTTTTATTATTCTTGTCCTGCATGTTGTTGCCGCAGTCGGGCCAACCTAACAAAGCTTAACTATAAATCATCCCGATGCTGCACCACTGTTGCCAACATTACACACACCTGTTTCAAGTACTTGTATTGCTTTTGATCAGAAAACCACGCCCTGGAAAATGCAACAAGTCGAATAAACGTGAAATATATTACAAACCGAAGTGTAAATGAGGTTTTGGACTTGCTAATTTAACAGAAGTTTCTGGGTTTTCAATTTTATTACACGAGAACGGAAGAGTAGTTAAGAAACTTGGCAACATCGAGGGGAAAAAAAAGAAAAAATTCCCTTTATAGCATGAAAATATTTAATATCATGCTGGATGTCAGAAAACGGAGATTTTATTTTTATCTATGTAAAATCCGCAACGAATTAAGTCAGAGTTGCCATTATAGTAGCAGCGAAATGAATGTGAAAGCAGTTTCTCGGTAATAAGGACTAACTCTTACATTGGCATTTGCGCCCCTTTTGATGATTGCGCTGCTAATAAACAATGTCCCTTTGGCTGCCGTTATCAAAGGAGTTCGACGACTGTATAAAAAGTGCAATAATTTGAATTGAAAAGCCGTGATTCGAAACTTGAGAACTACGTACCCGAGTCGAAAATTTGATACTCCCTACGTCCTTAGTCAGTACTTAGAGGTGGACGAAGCGAGGTGAGAAGGAGGAAATGAAGGATTTGAGGATCCTTAATTAATCACTATAATTAATCACAATTGCGTGTATCCATGTCTATCATACCGATTAAATGGGATGGGTTCGAGGATAATTGCCACTTTCATCTTTGGTCAATTTATACATATGCCGTGAAACGGAAGAAAACCGTAAGTCACTTTCTCCGTAAGGTTCATTTTCTTACGAAAATGCCACATATAACAGACCTTACAGAAAAAGTGACTTGCGGTTTTCTTCCATTTCACGGCAGACATCCACACGAAGAGAAATTTCCGGTTTCAGTGACAGGGATGAATTTATAAAATTTCGGTCTCAAATTAATTTTCTACCATATAAATAATTCATTTTTTCAGAGTCAATATTTTCCTGTAACAGTAAGAGGAAACATTTTTTCGCGAGAGCAGTAAATTGTTTAATATACTGTGTTCGAGACACATCATAATTCTATTAAAAGTTCCACTTAAAAATTATGACTATCGTATACAGATGTAAACTGAAGATTTTACATTAAAAGTCTGTTCGGATGAAAATAAAAAGCATTGTTTTTTAGCTCTCTACGTGTCGGTATGCAAATTTCCATAACATGACCATAAATTTCTCAAATATTTCAATGTTCGCAAATGTGTATAATGTCACCTGCAGCTTATCTGCATTTTAAAATCAGAAACCTGGACCGCGGATAAAATCACTTCGTTTCGTAGTGTGAAATAAACTACTATCGAGCTACAGTGGAACCTCTCAGTAACGTTTTTCTCGGTAACGTTTTCGCTCCCGGTATACCGGTATAGCGTATGAGTTGAACTCTCAGCAATTCTCAGTAACGTTTTCGATCCTTCCCCGTTTCCCCTACTTATTCGGTTTTTCCCTTATGACAGTGGCGCGCGGAAAGTGAAAGGTCTCCCTTCCTCATGGATACACCGGATACACCTACGTTCAGCGCGTCCAGCGAAGGCACCCGAGTCGGGTACCTTCGGTCTATCGGGCACTGTCGGGTCTAGTCGGGTCAGACGGGTATACTTGTTTCGGGTCGACAGACCCAAAGACCCAAATCTCTACTGATCTCTACGGCCTCTACATTCCGCCTCATGTCCACCTCATGCTGGTCAGTTGCCTATAGTAGAATAGAACCAGTAAAAGTTATCAAGAATAAAAGGGATAGGAACTGACATTATAACGTTCAGTATGTTTAGTAGTTCCATAGTAGTCGTGCACCGACTACCGCAGTCTGTACGTGAGTGGTCGCGCGGGTCTAACACTCTGAACCGGTCTCTTGTCACTGCGAATTTCCCATCGTTTTTGGTCACGGAAAAGTCCCCGTCGAACTCTTCGCGTATTCAAACATTCCCCTCCCCCCCTATACCTCGAGTCGACTGAAATCGCGTGTCATTTTAGTCTAAGAAAGTGCGTGTTTCTCGTTTCGGATTTTTTCGGGCAACAAAGCTAGCTGGGTTTAGCTATGCTTCATTGTTTACATTTCTCCTGGATCGGTGAGACGCGGGGGAAAACTGAGAAAACTTTCAAAAACGCGTGTGCTTCCGGGAGTGAACTCGAGCTAGAAAAAAAGGGAATTCGTGCATCGCCGACGCTGATGCCAACATGGATGAAAGTTGACGACGCTGGGAGCATGTCGGCGACAGCGAGAGAGAGAGAGAGAGAGCAACGCTGCAGAAAAAGACGCAAAAAGGTAGGATTTTTGCATTTTTAGATAGGGTGTCCAGATCGTAAGGACGAAAAACCAGGACATGTTCCTTATCCCCCCCCCCCATATATATTATTCATAAAATATTCATTTATTGATGAATTAATATCATATGTTCATTATCATATACATTTCTAATAGTATGTATATATTATGTTATTTAACATCATATTATGTATTTAAATAATCAAAAAAATTCAAATCCTAAATTTTTTGAAATTTATGCAATATATTCAAGGCTCTAAAATTTTAGAATTTCAAAATATCGATGGATTTACGAGTTTTTTGGAATTTTTCAAATTTTATGCTTTTTTTAAATGGTCAAAATTTTCGGGATTCTAAGAATGATCAAAATTTCAAGAATTTCAAAAATGTTCAAAATCTTAAAAATTCTCCTAGGTCTCAAAATTGTCAGAATTCCTGAATTTTTTAATATTTCGAAGATTTTGAAAATTCTCCACGTTCTTAAAACTTTCAAGATTCCAGAATAGTCGAAATATTTGGAATTCTCTAAACTTCAAAAATTTGAGAATTTTGAAAAAAATTTCAAACTCTCACATTTTTCAGACATTTCGAAATAACCTGTATTGTAAAAATTCTCAAAATTATTTAAATTGTGGAAATCCAAAAAATTTTTAAACTTTTCATAAATTTTGAAATACCGAAAATTTTCAAAAATCTCACAATTTACGAAATCCCTAAAATTTTTGGAATTTCACAGTAATCAAAACATTCGAAATTTCAGAATAATAAAAATATTTCAAATTCTCGAAACTTTGAAAATTCTTAAAATTTTCACAATCTTCAAAGTTATTCAATTTCTCAAAATCGTGGAAATTCTAGAAATTCTTAAACTTTTCGTAAATTCCAAAATCCTCAAATTTCTAAAATTTTCAAAATTTAACGATAATCGAAATATTTGAAATTCCAAAATAATGAAAATATTTCAAATTCTCGAAACTTTGAAAACTCTTAAAATGTCCATAATTTTCGAAATTACGAAATTTCTGGAAATCGTTGAAATTCTAAAAACTTTTAAACTTTACAATTTTTTTTCGAATTTATAATACAGATCCCAAATTCCACTTGAAAAAAATTTGATTTTTAGGTAAAATTGTTCATTTTTATCTGAATTCGATCAAAAATACGGACATTTCTCGAAAATTACAGAAACCAGGACAGCGCACGTAAAATACGGACATGTTCGTATAAATATATACGGACGTCTGGGACACCCTATTTTTAGATTTAGTAAAACAGTGCATTTTCTTCAGCTCTGTCGCTGTTTTAAGAGTTGATTGATCGAATCTAAATCATTTTTTACTTCATCATTGTTTAATAATGTTTAATAATATGTTTCATAACATTGTTTTGTTTACAAATTACCGAAAAAAACCTTTCGTCGGGTTCGGTTTTCTACGGTGTTTTGGATGCTGCCAGAGTTTTTGTTTCCGAAAAACATTGAAAATGAGTGATTTCCCGATGACGCGCACAATTTTCGAGATGAAAAAGATGAAAAATTCCCTTATGTTATATTATGCGTAAATTTTTCGACAAACTCCAAAATTATTTCAAAAAGTGCACACACGCGCGCCCACTCTTTTTCAACCCTGGACATTTAGCAAAAAAAGTTATTCGGAAAAAATCATTGATGAAGTATAGTGTGTCTATTATCAAGGCAATAAGTCATCCAA
>JAPYZK010004277.1:0-10664 GCA_030522785.1 Platygaster equestris
TTGGAAGTATCAGCGGAACGATCACTGAATTCATTAAGTAGCATAAACTTTCATTAAAAAACGACTTAATGAACTGACGAATGCGGAATTGCAAATTACGTCTCCAGAGTCCAGACTTTCTTTGCGCATTTCAATTCTATGCAGAATCTTGAAACGCGGCGTGCTTCTTATTCAACGGAAAAACTCGAACTTTTCGTTTCAAAGGTCATACTAACAATAAGGAAACTTGTGTTCGCGAATTATTGTAATTATTTAGATTTGTGAAAGTTTATCAGATTTGTTGGGCTTCTTTTGATTGTGAAATTCTATGACGTTTCCAAGTTTTCCAGGACATTAGTGTCATTTTTACCAGTTGAATTGTTAATTATTTGCTAGAATTTCAGTTATTTATCACCAACAAAATTGCTTTTATGAAACACATTTTGAATAAAACATATATTTTTGGAAACTTCAACATCCCGGAACTGCAGAAATGCCAAAATTTCGAGCCTTGCGGTATTATCCAAACTTGAGTCTATGAAAATTCTGAAATTTAGCAACTTTCGAATTTTTAATTTCTTCCAAACTTTGAAATTTTTTGAAATTCTCGAAGCTTCCGAATTTGAACACTTCTACAACTTCGGAACTTTATAATTCTTCCTAATTCGAAAACTTCCAAACTTTCCAAAGCATCGAAATTTTTGAAACTTCAAAGTTTTCAAACTTCTAGAACTTTGAAACTTGGAAACGATGCAAAACTTCGAAAACAATCCCAATTTGTCAGAACTTCAAATTCCCAAAATTTAGAAAATTTCGAAACTTCTGAGCTACGAAATTCCAAACTTCTGTGAAACTTGAAAACTTTGAAAATTTCAAAACTCCAGAACTTCCAAAATTTCAGGACTCTCGGTGGTATCCAAACTTGAGTCTATACAAATTACGAAAATCGACAACTTTTAAATTTTGAATTTCGTTCAAACTTCGAAACTTTGTCAAATTCTTAAAATTTCAAAATTTCAAAACTCCCAAAATTTTCGAACTTCTCAATTTTCCCAAATTCAAGAACTTCCAAAATTTTCGAAACTTCAAAATTTCCAAAATTTTGAAGTTTTTGAAACTTCCATAACTCTAAAACTCTGAAATGATTTGAAACATCGAAATTTATCCAAATTCATCGAAAAATCGATTTCCTAAAATTTGAAAAATTTCAAAACTTCTGATTTACAAAATGTCGAAAGTCTGCGAAACTTCAAAATTTCAGAAATTCAACAACTTTGAAACTTTGAAATTCTTCGAAATTTCGGAATTATTCTTTATTATTTCAGAATTGTCAATCATTCCAATCTTCTAAAAAACCCGAACTTGGTGATTCTCAAAAGTTTCGATACTTCAAAATGCCTTGAAACTGCAATATTAATACAAATTCGTCCGAACGTCAAAATCCCGAAAATTACAAACTTTCAAGCTTCTATCTTTGTGTAAAAAATGACTTTTTTCATGTACACATATTTCTAAATAATTTACAATATCAATCATTTACGAAACGTCAGGTCCAGAAACTCACGATTCGCTCTGTTATTTTGTAAACATTAAACCAAATATTCCGAAAAGACACGTTCGTTGTGAAGAAATCAGGTTTGCTGAATCGTTTTGTTTTTAAATGACGAAAGTCACATTCGCGGAATACGAACGATTTCGCGATTATTTTAATTACACGACAATGTCGAATGTTCGCACCGCGAGGCGAATAAAAGTCAACAATAAGCGTTGTGCAATTACTGCGCGAAAATGTCGCATACATTACGTCACCGAATTAAACATAAATGCATGCATCCAGTGGAATGTGATATATAAACTGACGTTCCGCGTGAGATTGATCACTTCGTGAGCTCAAAAATAGTGGCCGACTGAAAATGAAAATTCTGATTGTGCTCAGTGTCGTGTTAATTTCGGTGAGTGTTTTTAAATTATCAATTATCTGAACATACATGTCAACAGAAAATTCAGTAAATGGAATTTATTAGAATTAGAGCGAATTTTAGGGCATTTCGAATATTCGTAATGACTTTTGACTTTTTGGTATTTTTCGAAATTTTAGCATTAAAAAAAAAAAGTATCTTCCACATTATTCAATTTTCAGAATGCTCACAATTTCCATGGTATATTCAAAATGATTCCGAAATTTTGTCAATTTTTTGAGTTCGGAATTTATGAATTCTTCAAAATCTTCAATTTTTTTCTATTTGTAAATTAGTTTCAAAATTTTCCGAGTGTTTCGAATTACGATATCTTGTAGCTTTGACATTGAAATACAAATGATGTAGAATCATTAGAACCTTGATTGTGAGTAATACTTGAGATTTTTTAATGACAACGAAATCCACTTTTGGAAAATTTTCTATTATTTTTTGACACATATTACAATATTGAAACGTTTTTCACGACTCCCAAAAATTTATTATTGGACATTTTTTGTGATTTCTGGATATCTCAAGAGGCATGTGATAATTTTGAGGATAATTTGAATCTGAGAAGACGAATCTCAAATGTGAATTTTTTTTTTTCATTCTTCAGGTTGCCGCGGAAAATCGCAATGGAACCTACCAATTGCCAGAACACGTGAAGCAAATATATAAAAAATGCAAAAATCAGCTACGGATAACTAAAGGTATAGTTTTAAATACACGAGTTTTCCGGAATCACATTTTTTACAAAAAAGTGTTGATAATGTCAAGATGAGTGGGAAAATCAGATATTTTGCTAAAAAAAATATTGAAATTGTGATGCTTTTTCCTACAGAGGATTTCGTACAGGATCAAGACCATTCCAAAAGGAATTGTCTGAAAGCTTGCGCGTTGGAAGAATTTGGAGTTGTAAGTGCCGAGATCGTACATTATTTTGCATTTGAATTCGTATATAAACTAATGCATATCAAAAAATCCACAAAAATATGGAAAAAAATTGAGCGTTGGAAGTCAAGTTACGTACGAAAATTAACCATTACTTCTTCACATGAACAGATGAAAAAAGATGGAACTTATGACGTTGAGAAATTCCACGAGAAACTGGAATCTCATTTCAAGGAAAAAATTCCGAAGGAAACGTTGGAATCGATGAAAAAATGTGTAGTGGAAGGTCAATCAATTTCAAACAATATTGTAGTCAGCCTAATTTCAGAGATTTTCTACCAAATCCAATAGAAATCACGTTTGGATCGGGTCTAAATCAGATTTACATAAAATTTTCACGTTGTGCTTGAATTTGGTTTCAAATAGAAATCCAGTCTGCAAATTTCCAACAAGTTTTCCCTCAACATTCCAATAACTAATAGAGACGATTCTTTTGTGAAATCAGGAACAATATTTTAATTAGAATAATATAAATAGAATAGTATACATAAATAATATAAATATAAATTAATATAAAATAATATAAATTATGTAAATAAAAAAAATAATATAAATTAGAATAAATATCTTTCTTTCTTCTTACAGCTAATAAAATGGAAACAAACAACAAATGCGAACGAGCTGGGATGGTAACAAAATGTATAATCAAAGCATTCAAGGATCATCTCAAAGCATAACTCACAACATTCGCTACGTCTATACACTATCCATATATGATTAAATTTTTATAAAACACCTGTGGATGCTCTAGTAATATCAAAGACAGAAATTCGACGAAGTTATCAAACTGCATAAATTAATCGAAGAAATTTCGAATAAAATAAGAAACTTTTTCTGAGCTCTGCTATCACTGAAGCATACACTCGGTCATAGGAAATGACGTCCCGTTTTTTTATTTTTGTGCATAAATAAACTATTTGCAATACGCGGTGATGTGTTTTTTGCCACTCGTGTGCTTTTTTTCGTCTCGGTGAAACTTCAATCGAGAACTGGGGGACAAAGACAATTGTCGCTACGTGTTAGACACCAAAGTGCGAGGTAACAAAAGAGGCTTTAGAGTCGTCTGTTTTCTGTGTTCACGCTATTTACATTACGCAGCAAACAGCAACATCGATAAACTGTTCGGATTTTACAATGGCGATTGTTTCAGTAACGACACGTGTTTCGTACGACCACAGATTAAACGTGTTTCGAACTAACCAGTCAGTCCACTTTCATTGTTACATTTCTCACTTCAAATGAGCCGAATTTTTCGAGTTTAAAGTGGATGTTCAATTCTCTTTCTGGTGAAAAATACACTAGGAGAAAATATTCTATGGATGATTTTGTACTTACGAAATTTCAGTTCGTAATTTGTACGTTTCTAATTCCTTGACCTCTTGAATGATGAATTTTGAACTTCAAAAATTACATTGTTAATAATTCTGATTTTTCGAATTTTGGATATCCAATTTCATGTAGTTTGAAATTTTCTTATCGCAATATTAATAGTTCGAAGGTTCAATTTTTATATGTTAATACATCTCTCTAATTTTCTTCGAGTGAATATTTCTCAATTTGACCCTACAGATCGAGATTGAGTGGAAATTTCACTCAAAATGATCGGAAGTTCACTCATTTTGAGAAGATATTTCGCTTGACCAAATTATGGTAATTATGATATGTTTTTTAGATCTAAATATCACACTAAAATGAGCAAGATTCTACTCATTTCGACTCGGGCTTGATTTGCAGAGTTTATATTCGAATTGAGCGAATTTTCACTAGAGTTGAGTGTATTTTCACTTCAAAGAATTTATACAGAGCAAAACAGTCCAAATTTGCAAGACAACTAAATTTGCTGTTCCGAATTTAAAAAATGTTTTCCACGGCAATATATAATAATTTATACACTTCGATCGTATCATAAGTCATTTAAATTTTAGGCAAAACATGAATATTTTAGTATTGCACCACATCATGAAAAGTTAAGTATCAAATCACCATTCAGGTTTATAACGAACTTGTTTATATTTACAGCATCAAGAACAAAGATAAAAATAGAGTGTCCGAACGTGCAGAATGAAATAGTGGCATACAGCTTCTCGTTGACTTTCACTGCATGTTCAGAGCATATTTCCTAATAATTTCCGCGTGCATCGTGATCCATTTAATCAGTGGATTAACTCGGTTGATCGAAGAGATGATGAAATATCGAAGGCATGAAATTTGCGGGTACGAAATTCGTGTATTTTAGGAGATAGAAATGAGAAGAAATTGACTTGTAAATCGAACAGTAGGAGTTCATCAATGAAGTTATTGTTGGTAAAGAAGGTAAAAGTTTAGTAGAGTCGAAGTTAAACGTAAGAAAATTACAATAATTGTAATTTTAGGACAATATAATATTTTCTAAAATATGGAGTGATCACAGTTTTAGAACTCGAATTTTTGAGGAAATGCAAGAGAATAATCCAGGAATTTCAGGACGTTAGAAAATGTCTAGATTTTCTAGTCGAAATAATTTCTAAAGATTCACAACAATTTCTTGATCTTGTCAAGATTTAAAAACTGACAGATTTCACAGAATTTTTATCAGTGCTTGTGATATTCGGAATAATTTTATCAATTTTGAAAAACTTGGAATAATGACTACATATTATTATAATTTTTTTCTAACTTCAAAAAATTTGAAAATAAGCAGCATTTTGTTCTGTGATTTTCGGACGTGTTTGAGAATTTTCATAAATCTGAAAATTTCTTTCCCCATATTAAATATCCGTAAGAGAATAATGGATTTTTTAGTAATATATAAAATAGGGTCAATTTCAGAAAATTTTCAAAACATCAGTCGTGTGAATTTTCCGAAGTCATGGAAATTCCTACATTATTTTATTCTTCAAAATTTTTCCTGATTTCATTTTTTCACAAACTTCCAAAATCTGAGAGAATTCCCTTAAAATTCTTCTTGTAATTTCGAAAAGAAAACTCCTCGATCTTTTAAAAATTTTTTTCTAAACCACAAATAACTTCATACTTTCCATCATTTTTAAGGGTTTCTCGAAAAAATTTTCCAAAACACGTATCAAAGTCTCACTAAGTCCACGCATATTAGCATGAAAAATGTATTATCGACTCGCAAATTGTCATTCCGAGTTGCAATTAACAGCGATTCATGATATACGAGGTATCAATTTGTAGCAACATTCGAAGGCAACGTCGAATCGCTGCCAATCACTTAGACCAACTAGTTTCGAATCATCGTATCGGAAATTGATTGAATCATCCCGCGATTATCCGTTAAGTTCTACGCAGCGCTCTAGATTCATTAACACTAGTGTAACATATACCCTGATTATCGTAGGTTCTCGACCGGCAAGTAACACGATCCCCATGATGTATCGCGCAATATGTAATCAGCATGGGATACCATGCGTGAAAATTGACTTCCACAACGAATGAATCAATTTCGTATTGAGCCCAGGATTTAATTACTACTTGATCCGTACGCTTCAATATCGATCAACTGATAATAAATCGTTATTAAGGGAAAACTATCTTCCGAAGAGTTATCTAAAATTGACCTACTAATTTGACCTAGAACTGACCTAATTTCCACCTTTACGACAACAGACGAGTCTTCAAAAATAAATATGAATATTTGTGTATGATTTTGTAAATAAACAAATTAATGTACCGAGTCCGATTTTTTCTAATTGTTCCTTTTTTAGCTTACTTTCATCAAAGTCACCAGTGTTGATCCGAATTTTATGCTTCTGAGCATATGAATTCGTAATCGTTCGATTTTTCATTGTACTTTTCAATCACCGGTGGCGAAGTTGCGCACGTTTCGGTGGTATCAACGAGTAGTCGATAGGCAATTCGACATGCGTCAACCGACGCAAGGCATAGAAATGATGTCACGTATCATACCCTGCTCCGGAAGTCCGAGAACTCGGAACAACTCAGGAACAAAATCGATGGGCGAACTTCCTCCTTGCTGACATAAGCCCATCTCATTTTCGCGTTTTTCTCGTACTCGGTTTCGAGCAGAACACGAAAATTCGATGTTGAAGCACGTGCAGTCACTTATTTTCTGAAAATTATTTATGGAATCGAGCAAGGGTGAATCTAGTCTCATTTGGATGATTTTCGAAAATGCACCTTTGGTTTCAGACTCTAGAATAAATTTTTCATTTTTGATGAAATTCAACCTAAAGTAGGTTTTACGTAATTTTTTTGGTGTTCATGCAAATTTTTAATTAAATTTAGATAACCTTTACTGCCAATCAACTACAAAGTTTAACTTTTCAAAAATTATAAGATATTCTCCAGAACATATCTTTGACAATTTTTATAATTTCATTGTTATTACGCTGATTTATCAAATCTTTTTTTCATGTGGAATGATTTTTTCACCAATGCTTTGGTTATTCATCACCACGAAGATTGCTTTTATAAATACTTGAATAATTATAATAAAAACCTTCTTCAAATGAATATTTTTTGTTTGATGCTTAAAAAAACTTGACCAGTTTCGAAGAAATTACTAGAATTTTGCATAACTCGTTTCGAATTTCAAGTTTTCCATGCATCAAATCATTCCATAAAAGTTAGCACGCAGTTAGGTTTTTCACTGGCCGAGGGAATGGCAAAACTTTGTTCTGGATGAGTACATTCTTTTCTATGAACGTGTAATCGATGGATTGCATAGTACCATTCCATTTAAATCCATCAATGTCGATGCTTCTGGCAAGAAAACTACTCTTCTCTGTACACGAGCAAGAACTTTAGAAAATACCCTGACATAAAAATCCATGACAGCCTTTTTCACGCCGAAATTCACTGCTGTATCGAGTACGGTTCCCGTTCGATCGCAACACTTGACATTGTCGAACATATATAACGATATTTTTTTTTCACCCCATTCTTCTTCCTACGATTTCACTCGGGAGAATCGAAGAGAAAACGATGGATCCAATGATTTCATCAGGGAAATAAAGTTAGTGAATGAATATAGAAAATGAGAAGATTGTTTTTTAATATGCTCGGAAGTTTTATTTAGGAATTTTCGGATTTTGGAACTAAGTAGTCTGTATAATTTTTCAGAATATTATTCAATGAAACCCTTGAAGCTTTCAGACTTTGAGATAATGTTTCTCGAGTGTAAATTTCATAATTTTCACGTTTGAATGATGAAAAATGCAAATTTGGGAATTTTTGAATATGACTTCATCAAGTATTATAATTTTACGATCTGGCATTGTGAATTGTAATCCAAATTTTTCTCCAGAATTTTCGTATTTTCGAAATTAAAAATTCTAAGATCCTAAATTTTAAAATTCATTCAATTTTCACTCTGAAGTTCTGTCAGTCGCCGAATTGTGCGTCTCTTTCTGGAGTAAACATTTCAAAATGTTTATTTTCACAGAGTACCATAAAATACAGAATAAACAATATAATTCGATAACGTGAAATTTCTGGAATGTTACGTCACACTTCAAGGGGGGGGGGGGGGCAAGCAAATTATAACAGTGTATTTACCTTCAGAAAATCCAAAAAATCCTAATGCATCATACTTTTTCTGAGCTCAAGCATATTCACAAATCATTCGAAATGTGGCTCCTCAAAAAGACAAAAAAAAGGAAGCGTGATATCAAATTAGAATTCCGAGTGGGGAGAAAGAAGTACCAAAAGTATAAAGCCGAGAAATATCGCGGTAGAAAACATCTCATGCAGTCGCATAACAAGCCAGCAGCTTCGCGCGACATATATTCAGTTGCTTAATTTATTGCCTCCGGTAAAAAACGCATAAGACGCTAGCTCTATTTGTCTCTTTTCCTCTTACTTTTCACAGTGGTGGGATCTTTCTAGGACTCTTGTTCATCCAACTTAGCGGAATACCCTACGAAGTGCGAAGATATTTTGCAGAAAGCGTGGCCGAGCATTTGCTCTCTTTGTGGCCATCTAACCATGAATCGTCCGAGAAAAATAAGAGATCGAGATCGTGGAAAAAACTTCCCATTTCCACTCATTTAGATAGTAATCAAGATGATGTCCTGTATCTGGCGAATTTTGAAAAATATTCGGGAACTTGAAAAAAGGCTGATTGATTCTTTTTTTTTTGCGACGATCTGATAGACTTTTCGGACTGAAGGGTGCGCTGGAGGTAATGTTTAAAACCCTAAATCAACTCGAAAATACATATTTATTTTACTTTAAATGCGTCAAGTCAAGTTTTGAATGATGATAATCTGTAATATCAACTTTTTCCATGATGATCACAACAATCATGCACTTGGCCAGCATTTCCGGACGAAGGGGTGTTATGGGGGTGATTTCTGAGACTTGGAATCATTTTCTACTCAAGGATGTTTTAAAAACCATCAATTCAGCGGAGCAAAGTAAAATTTCGAATGTAAGAACATCAAACCCGTAACTTTCATTCTCGTCTGACTAAAATGGTCAACTACTACTTGTTTACACGACTAGTGCAATAGAGAATGCTCGAGCAACTTATGAAATTACTAAATATTTTCGAAACTTCTGTAAATATTCGAAGAATCATTCCAATAGTTCGAAACTTGACAATTTCCAGATTCCACACATTTTCTAAACCGGAAAACCCAGAATTTTTAGCACAAGTTAAAATTTCTAATATTCCACTCTAAATTAAAAATCGGTACATTCGTCTGACTAAAAGGGTTGAACATTACTGGTAAAATGCCATTACAAGGAATGTTGGTCCGCTCATAAATTTCGGATAATCGAGAGACTGCCGTATTGGCAAAGGCTTTTGGGAAACGTGAGAACGCAGGCTTGGGGCTGCTATTTATCAACAACTGTCCGCAACGCAACTATTGCATTTTCAATCTTAAACCTTATCCGACCCTGAGGGAAACGTCCCGCACTCGGAGAATTTCGAGTGTCTCAACTTCGGCAATTCACGATTGCCTACGTGTATAGGGAAACAATACGTTCTTGTATTATACTAGATTTACATGGAGACGCTGATAACGGATCGTATTTTCATATATGCACGGATACGTGCGCTCGGGCCGAATGCCTTCTTGGAGAACGTTCCCTAAATTCGGATTGTTCGGTTAATCGATTACCTACAAGTTTTGTGTAGGTATGTTTTCTGAAGTGGGAAGATTCGGCAGAAAGAACGAGTCTCTGGATTTATTCTGTATTCTTTATCGGAGTTCGGAAATTTTTTCACTAGATTATAAAATTCACTTTTTTCTGAATTGTGGCGTTTTAACCTGTAAATTCTAAAATCTCCATCAGTATCAAATTCGAGCTCAAATTTTGTACACCCATTACATTTTTATGTATACTACAATTTTTCGTAAAATAAATTTTGGCTGTAGAATAAATTTTTACCAGTTTTACGATTTCTCTCTGAAGAAAAATTGGATCAGAGAGATCGTAAAATTTCTGAAAATGACATCTACGAAATTGTACTCCAATGAAGGTGTGAAAAATTACATTACTCATCTCATATTGATTCATGAACTATAATGGGTAGCTGTTAAAAAAACGACAAAAGACAGGGATTCTACGAAAACGAAATCTGTATTTGGAGAATGCGTGTAACACCAAGGCGTGAAATTCAGGGGGCAAATGACATAATGCTCGCAGGACACTGAAGTGCTTTACGAGGGCGGTTCGCCAATGGTCCTGGCCATGGTATTCATCCTTTGTTTACGTCCCGACTATTGTTTTGGAAGCCCAGTGGGAGGTCTTTGGCTTGCAAAGGAGATTGTCGAGAGTTGTCTCGAGTCCCTTGACTTCTTA
>JAPYZK010004278.1:0-10642 GCA_030522785.1 Platygaster equestris
TTGCCCGCATTGTATGGCGCATGTGCAGAATTTTTTTCCTTGCATGAAATGGTCTGTTATGGTTCATTCAGATTAATCTTAGAATGATGAGAATTCAAAGATTTTAGAGAATTATAATAGATTATAATAAATTACGATTAGTTTCGACTAATCTTGGAATTCTGAGAATCATGAGAATTCTTACAATTCCGATCATTCAAAGATGAGAATTCAAAGATTTTATAGAATTATGAATAATTATGAGTAATTTTGATTAATCTTACAATTCTGAACATTCAAAATTTTATATGATTCTGAGATTTTATGAGAATAAGGTCGTCCGAGAATTCTTTTTACATTATTTTTACATAATTCTTGAATTAGATGAAAAAATGTTGTAATTCATTTTTTATTATAATTTATATACTTGAAAAAAAAATTGTTTCAACATTGATTGAAGTACAAGTCAACGATGACAAGTCCACACCCAATGAAGAATTTACTGTACTTCCATTGACGACTCACAAAATTATTGAACAATTGTCGCAAGTGCTTTTTGGAAGATTTACAAAGTAATTTATCAATGACCATGATCAACTTCGATCCAATTTTTTTTAAATCTATGTGAAAAAAGATTCTGTGCTAGCCGGGAATCGAACCCGGGACCTCTCGATTACAAATTAGGTGCCTTAGACCACTGAACCATTCGAGAACTTGAAAAGTGACATAGAGAAACTTTACTTTAGTTTTGTGTTCAGAAGGAGCATCAAACGTGTTAATTCAGATTGATTGACATTAATTTTGATTAATGAATATAATTAACAATTATGGTAATTAATGTTAGTGAACATAATGAAATTAATGTTTGAAATATGAAATAGAATGAAAAAATGACATTAATGTTAATTTGTCAGTTATTTTTTGTTACGTATTCTGCATGGATTTTACCATATTTTAATGTAATGAGACATGATTTTTCGATTTTCTCTTTTATCCGATTTTTTCATTTTTTCGATTTTTCAAAAGATTCCAAAAAATAAAACGAGTGGTCCGACATTATACCACTTATTCTAATCAAAGTTTTAAAAATAAAGTTTCACAACTGTGTATATTGTTGGTTGCGAATGCTTTTTTCAAATTTTTTACATAGTTCATTACATACGATTTGTTCATAACATTGTCTTTTTCGACATCGTTATTATCGATGTACCCAATTTTGATACGTTTTCGATCTTGTTAAATATCAATATAAAACATTTCTCAAAATTTTCAGCGGTAGGAGCAGCAGCAGCAGTAGTAGCAGCAGCAGTAGCGGCGGTGGCGCCAGTAGCAACGCCGGCGGCAACAACGCCAATGTCGGGAACAACGTGAATTTGTCGAACAACCCTGGGAGCGGCCCAAACGCGAACAACGTCACCGGAACCGGCTACGAGAGTCAGGGCATGAATTCGAACTTGCTGAAAATCGTATCGAATGACGGCCAGCAACAGCAGTCGGCTGGAGTTTCACATCAGCTCATGAATTACCATTCTCACATGCAGCAGCAGCAACAGCAAAACTTTTCACAGGTAGAAAGAAATGCATTCTGATCTGTTACACGATTTTTTAGAATCGAGAATTTAGGATTTAAAATCAATTTCGAAACTTCGAGTTTGAACTGAACTTTGAAGCTTTAAGTTCGATTCCGAAACTTCGTGATCAAAATTAACTCCCCAAACTTGAGTTACAGTTCAGTTTCGAAATTTCAAATTTAAATCACGTAAAAAATGAAAATATGTATTTAAAGGCGATAACGTCGCCTTCCGGAGCTTCCGTCAACACCACCGTCAGTATGTCAAGGTTGAACCCGCGGGCGCCCGACTTCTCGAGTTCCATGCATCTCAGTAGCAAGCCACAGGTGAACATGTTCAACGCCGCCACTGGCAATATACATCCCAACATGTACGCCTCGACCGCGCCACCGCCTTCTTCGATGCAATCCAGCAATCTCGCTATGATGGGCAACTATCAGATTAAGTTCCAGCAGGCGGCTGCTGCCGCGGCCGCGGCCGCGGCCGTCGCGGCGGTCTCTGTTGTGCCCACGCCTCAGCAACCTTCCCGGGGACCCAGCAATGCAAACATTTCTTCGAACGGACAACAAAGCAGGTTCGTTGTGGTTGCTATTTTTCAAGTTTCGAAGTTTTTGAGTTTTCGTAAGTTCTAGAATTTCAGTGAATTGGGCAAGAATTCGTGAAATCAGCACGAAAAATGACTATTAATGCTTATTTTGTATTAAAAAGTTGGAAAATTTTTGTTCTCCGAAACTTTGAAATTCCGCCGTTTCCAAAACTTGAAAAAGTTTTTCTATAATGATTTTAACGTATTTTAAAGATGGCCCTTTGGAGCACCACCTTCCCAACCGCCGCACGCCGGTTACCCGAGCGGGCCTCCCCAGCATCAAGACCAACTGATGGGTCAGATCGGATTTTCGAACCACTTGACGAACCACATGAGCGGACAGCAAACGGTGGGCAACATCGATCTCATGACGAGTCTCGAAAACGGAGGATCGCCTTCGATGTCGCCTTCGTCGCCCGGTCAGGTGGCCCAGGAAATGGCGCAAATGAAGATCGAGGACCGGAAGGTACCTCGGCCCATCGGGACCGAAAGAGCCTGGAAAAACCACAGCGCCGCCGGGATGGCCTCCGCTCCGGACACGGACTCGATCAATTGGATGATGAGCAACGAGAAATTGGTGAGCTCTTGGGCCAGTCTCGCTCCAGGCTTGGACAGGCACCAGATGTTCCGATCCAGTCAACCCGTTTACGGCCGCATCGCGGGAGTCGATAATGAATTACATCAAATGATCGATTCGCCTTTCCAGGTTCTTTGGATTTATTATTATCTTTATTTAATAAATGAAAAATGTACATTTTTTCATTTAACCTTCGATTTGGAAAATTTTTTCGAATCACTTTCGCAGTTTATTTACGTTTGTAATACATTTTTGGTTATTTTATACTCATTATATGTATATATAAATACACAAAATTTATTTCTTATGAATTGAACTAAAAAATTGGAAACGTTTCTTTATCACTGGGTTGTTGATACAAAGAAAAATCCATGTTTTTCGATATTCCCAGTCAGTTTTGTTCTTAATTGGCAATTAAAATGGTTTTTGTGAGAAAAAAATCCACCTAGCCGGGAATCGAACCCAGGACCTCCCAATTTCATGTGGGGTGCTCTAACCAATGAAATTGGGAGGTCCTGGGTTCGATTCCCGGCTCGGTGGATTTTTTTTTCTCGCAATAACCATTTTAATTGCCAATTAAGAACAATAGTGACTGGGAATATCGAAAAACATGGATTTTTCTTTGAACTAAAAAACTTGATCATACGTAAATTTAGATAAATTATATCATATTACACAATTTTAATATGATTTTATTATATCAATCAAAATATTTTTAATGTGAAAAATATCAGTTGCAAACTTCATGCCTGTCGGTTTACTTGAAAACAGTGAACTTTCGACGAAAGTTATTCAAATCGCGAGGGTTGAAAGTTTTTAATTTTGGAGTGAAAATTTCTGAAAATAAAATTGGAAAATCACTAACTCTGCCTAAATTGATGGTAAACATTAATTGGACTTATTTTCATGTGCTCTGAAATAAAAACTTTCTGATAACGCATTTCAGGGCCACCTTGAAAATCAACAGTTTCCAAATGGAAGCGCCGCGGCCTTGTCTTTGATACCAGGACTCGCGTTGCTGCCTGGGCAGTACAATGCCCCGAACATTGCCGAAATGCCACCGACCGAAGCCGTGAAACTCGAAGGTCCTGCTTGGGGAATGCACGATAATGTACAAGACAAGCAACATCCGGTAAATTGACCCATTTTTTTTATCAGTGAATCTTTCACGCATGTGAACAATAAAAATAGAGGTAACAAATGAAGTCTTTTTTGTGTAGAAGAAGATTTTTGTATTTTTTCATATTTTCTTCATATTTCAAAAATTGAGTAAATGTTTTAAATGCTTAAAATATTTTGATACTATCAAATTTCAAACAATGTGACGATTATTTTTGAAACTGAGTTTTAAAATACAAGAAAAATTGTTCCCTGAAATCTGAAAATCTTTATACATTTTGGATAATTATTGTAAAACTATTCAAATATTTAACTATTTTTTGTATAAAATTTTACGGTCTAAGTAATTGTAGGAAATTTTTAAAAAATGAAAATTTTTGTATTATTCCGCATTTTTTTAAATATTTTTAAAATTTAGGAAATGTTTAAATTCATCGTGTGGTTTGGGAAATTTTCTGACCCTATCGATTCTAGTTATTATAAAAACCTTATAAAATTTTTAAATATTTTTCATCGAAAAATGAACATTTTATAAGGTCTGTTCTTTAAAATTTCAATAAAATTTTTATAAAAACTTTATAAAACATTTTTTTTTTCATAAATCTTCATTAAAAAATTTTCGTCATAAATCTTTTCATTTTTGTACTTTTAAGAATTCATGAAGTTTGCGAAGACCCGAGAAAATAGAATTGTGCCCCAGAAAACTAGGAGATGTCAACAAATCGCAAACATTTCAAGTAATGTCAATTTTTAATTTTCAGGGATGGAACAA
This sequence comes from Platygaster equestris, assembly GCA_030522785.1. Taxonomy (NCBI): domain Eukaryota; kingdom Metazoa; phylum Arthropoda; class Insecta; order Hymenoptera; family Platygastridae; genus Platygaster; species Platygaster equestris. The sequence goes on from JAPYZK010004278.1 coordinate 4,605, forward strand.
ATGGACCCACTAAGATCTAAAACACCACACCGGAAACCTCGGCTGAAACTGAACGAACCTGAAATTGAAAAAAAAGTAGCAGTAGATGACGAAAACAAACAAAAAACTGACCGGAGACATTTGTCATTTCTAGAAAAGAAAGAGGAAAAAAAAAGAAAATTACATAAATTAACGATATCGTTAATTCATCGGAACGCCCACAATCTCGTACACTTACAGGAAGCATTATTACTTGTCATAATAGGTGATAAGGTGGTAAATTCTTACTGCAATTCATTGCTATAACCCCTAAAATACTATGATACAACTATTACGGTTCAACGTATAATTGAAATATGTGACGCGAGTGGTCGACCAAGAAACGCGATTGTGTCACTAGTGAAGGAATGATGGGTTTCTATATGATTTACTTTGTACAAACAACGCTTTCTTGGCCCACGATCGCACTCGTAAGCTCCGAACGGCAACGACCGATTGTCACAGCTTCTTCACTTTCGATCTGTGTATGCTGCTGAAGGAAAAAGGACACGAACGAAAAATCGCCGGTTATTTCCTTTTTTTCGATTTATTTATGTCGTGATCACGCACGCAATCGTTTATTACTACAATTATTTTACTTATAATTCCGATTATTATATGATTATTATGATTATATTATTATTATACATTATGAATTATGATTCACGTAAGAATAATATAATTATTGATTAGACACGAATATGTTCATGCTTTCTGTAAATACTCACATTTTTTTTATCTCGGAATTTTAATCCCAAAAAAGAGAAGCTAGAAAACGCAGAACTGCGATTGTAATTTCTCTTTCGTTTCGCGGAATTTTGTAGAATTTTGAAGGAAAGACGCTTCCTCGAGGTTAGAAAACACGTGTGACGACGTACAGTGGACTTTCGTTTATGTAAACGCTCGTTTGGGGAAACACTTGGGTACGAAAACGTTTCGATGTCTGAATGTTTGCGTTTTACGAGCGTTTCCGTGAGTGGAAGTCCACTGTGTATAATTCGATTGAATGGAAATAAAAAGGAACATTGTTTTTTCCATATCCGAATGTTAACGTTTCACGACGGTTTCCGTGAGTGAAAGTCTACTGTACTTCGGAAGAGTGCAAAAGTAAACAAGGGCGCGCACCGCGATTTGTGCGCATCTTACGGATTGACGAAAATTAGGGCTGTGTCGTTGATTAGGATACTGATTTGTCGATTGTTTTCAACGTTATTATTTGAAGTTATTTTTGTAGTTTTAGTATAATTTAGTGGGACGATTTTCGAATTTGTACAACTTGGAAGTTGTTGAATGTGTTTGTGGATGCAGATTTTATTTTATCACTTTTCAGTTGTCAGTCAATTGAATTATGGAATTTTGGGAGTCGATAATATTTGTATGTGAAATTTGGATCTTTTTGGGAAATGATGGTTAATACCATTGAAGGATTTAAGAGATTTTCAATATATTATTTCATTATTTTTTATATTTTTTATTCAATATAAAAAATATTATTTTAAAATATTTTTAAAATATTATTTTTTATTATCCATACAAACATTTAACAAATTTTCAGTAGATAATTCGAGAATTTCGATACTGAATTGTACGAAATGCATAAAAATAACGAAATGTGTATGTAAAATGATCGATCAATCAACATCCTGATTAACCGATTTACATCCCGACTCATCAGAATTCTGTTGAATCGATGAATCGCACAGCCCTCACTAAAACCGAACACGACGTTGGATCAATGAGTGACTCAGTGAATTCGTTGTTGAAAAATGTAGCAGTCCGCTGACACAAGTACTTGTGTATTTCTAGCGACAGTACTATTACGTTAATTATTAGTTGCCATTGGTACGGTGGTGATAATGCTTATTCTTATGAGGAGAAACGAGGCACGTGAATTTAGAAAAAAAAGACGAAATAATAAAAAAATATATTATATATATACGTGAAATGAAACGGGGGAGGGTGAGAAAAATTGAAAAATTTTAATTCTGCCTGTCGTACGTGTTGAGGCAGTAACTACGGAAAAAAAAAAAATAATAAAGAGAAAACTACAAAGATACATCGGACTTGTATTGAACCTTGACGAGGACTGCGCAACGCCGAAATTGAAACGATTCCCATCCCAAGTAAGTGTCGGGAAGCTCGTGGGAAAAATGGGGATAGATTTGCAGCGACGAGCTTTCATGACCCGCTTCAATTTTTGAAAAAATATATATATATCATCATTTTCCAAAATTCGTTTAGATTCTCGAATGCGATGATATGGTATGAAACTATTATATGACGTACTGAAATAAAGCAAATAAAACGATGTGGTGAGAGAAATCAGAATTTTTGTATTTTTCTTTGACTCGATTTTTATTTTGTTTTTGTTTATACTCGTTTATGAATACTAAATTTTAAAATACGAAGAATATAATTTTTATTTGATTTTGCTCCGGTAAATGAATCATTAAAAATGATAAAGGTTTTATAATTTGACCTTCGGTTTGGGTTGAAATTACGATTACAAGAATTGGAAATTTTTGTTCTGTTTTGAGAAGCATTGAATCAACGAAATAAACAATGGTAAGTATAAATTTTTTAATTCTAGTTCACACGAGTTGAGCGAGTGAATTTTTAAATAATGCAAAAAAGACGTGAATTATAATTACGCATGAAAAGTGCTGAAGGGTCCTAAGAAATTTTATCAAATCTGAAAAAAACGAATACCTCCTCAAAATTCTGATATCCAGACAGAAGACGAGAATTCAGTATATTTACGAATGTTTTGTAAAATTTGGGGAAAAACACGAATACCTCCTACCGACTTTTGCGTTCCTGGTACAAATGTCACGAAAATGTCGTAAAATTTGGGGAAAAATACGAATACCTCCTACCGATTTCAGCGCTCCTAGTACAAATTTCACGAGTTTGTCTTTGAAATTCGTTAAAGTGTGAATGATGATGATAAGTTCCTCAAGAAAAAATTTTTTTAGATTTTAATAGGAATGTAGAAGTTGTGAGGAAATATTCCTAGTATAAAAATTTTTTGTATCAGGAGCGGCGGAATGAAAAATGAAGTTTTTTCGAGATTTTGAAAAATTTTCGTCGGTTTGTTACCAGGAGAGTAGAACTTGGTATTCGTGTTTTTCCGGAATTTTCATAAATTGATGTTCAAATTTTTACGAAATTTCGTAAATTATCAGCGACTATATCAAAATAATAATCCAAGTGTTTTTAAATAGACATCAAACGAAAAAACATATAAAAACATTAAATTCCGTTTCTCTTGAGAATACATTGATATACGTCGATTAGTCCAAGTCGAAGCCGAGGAATAACAAAAATGAACAATTTTTTCACTCATTCTGAACTCTGAAATAGACGTTAAAATTCAAAATCATTAAACTAAACGTTCAAAATCATTAAATTCAACGTAGGGCTATTTTTCCTATAATTTTCTAAAAAGTGACAGTTCTTTCCACAGTTTTGCGTGAAAAAAGTGACCGAATTTTTTACTCGTGTAAAAAGAGCAGTTTTTTCTAACTTGTGTAAAAAAATATCGAAAAAGTGCAAAAAAACACTTTCTCCGGTAGAAAAAAACTATTCTTTTTTCACTTGTCAAAAACTCGGTCTCTTTTTATACGCGAAACGGTGGAAACTACTGCCATTTTTTCACTACGACGAATTATTATACAAAAATAGTTGTATATGCCACACATTACAAAAATGTGATCTTCAATTCGTGAACTTCACACTCATTCAAAATCGACCGCTTTTTCACCTTGCAGCATAATTATAATATTTTTGTAACTTGAATATTTCACAATTTCGATGCATGCATGAAACTACAGATTCGAAAAAACGCCTAAAAATACATTTTGAAACACGGAAACTTTTTCTAGTGTCAGAATTTTCATACGTATATCAAAGTTTATGAATATGGAAATGCGGCGTAGATATTTTGTAACAATCTTTCGTTTTTCACGACATCGATCGAGCTCACTGTCACGCACTTGTTAGCATTGAGTTAGTGAAAAGAGATATACACGGAGCACATTAAGTAGAAACTAGGTGTTGGCCTGGGAACAAAAGCATTTGCTGTTGAGGAGCCTTCCCCTTCCATAAGTCGGATAATTCTTTAAGTGCTCCTTAAAGCCCATTGTTCATGTTTTTGGCTTGATCCTTGATCCCTTAGTCAGGCACACTGTAAAACAAGTAATTTCGTATTACTATATGTATGCGTTACTTCAACAAATATGTCAATATTTTTATATTATAACGAAATACATATAAATATAAATATATTTACAGTTATTTTTTTAAACATGTCTTTTCTTATTGCTGTCTATGTTTATATGAAAGTTAACAATTGTTATGTCGAATAAATAAATGATTAAGTAGAATTCTGAGAACAGTCTCTAAATTTCTTCGAGTAAAGATTCATTTAATTTGAGTACTCGAAATAATAAGGCAGATTTCACTTGTTTTAGACCAACATTTCGCTCAATAAAATTGTTTTAAATCGATATTATGTTTTTTTAGAGTAAAATATCACTGTAGAATATGCCAGATACCATTAATTTAGAGTACAATTTGCTCTCATTGAAATCGATTTTCGCGAACTCGGCAAAAATTAAGTATAACGTGACTTATTGGACTCCAATAGACCAGCCAAACAATGTATGCGATTCCAAGACAATATTTTGAGCCCTATGCCGAGACGGGCCCTATACGCCATGGAATATCGAGACAAGAAAAATCGATTTTCGCGAACTCGGAAAAAATAAGTATAACGCGACTTCTTGGAATCCCATAGACCCCCCAAACAACGCGTGAGTCGTTAAAATCGATTCCAAGGCAATTTTTTTGAGCCCCATGCTGAGACGGGTTATATACGATGATAAATCAGTACCGGTATGTGTATGTTCGGTAAATTTTGATCAAAATTTCAAAGTTGACGTCGAAATAAAATAGGCATCAAACCAAAATGAGAGTCCTAATTTGCACTCAGTTTGGAATTACAAAAAATTATTTTTTTTGCAAAACACGCACTAAAGAGCCCCTGAAATAGCGCATTAGGACGCCCTTGCCAGTCGAGGGCGACGAAATTTCGACGCCAAAACGTCTCCAAAAGGCGACGTTTGAGTATCTCCATGTAAAATCATTTAAAAGTCAATTTCAAAGAGCTTTTAGAAAGAAATAAATTGAATTTGCATTCAGTACAATCTCAAGTTGCTCATATACAATCTTTGCTAATTGAATTTTAAATTGTTTTTTGCGAAATTGCAGAATTTTAGTTCTAAAAATTTGAATATTCTGAGATTCTTAGAAATTTTTGAAATTCTAAGTTTTTTCGGAATTTAAATAAACTAACGGATTTCCTAAGAAATTTGAGATATGTTGGACTTTTTTCAAAAATTTTGAAAATTATTAGATTTTAGAAATATTCGTAATAATTTTATATTTTTTTAATGACAAAGTGCTAAGTTTTTCGGAAATTCGATAATTTGAAATTCTAAAACAGATTTGAAAATTTTGAGGTTTTTCGGAAAATTTGAATATGTTGGGTTTTTCGAAAATTTTGACATTATTTAGAGTTTTATGGAAATTTTGAAAACTGTTAATTTTTGAAAACAATAGTCAACGTTTTTTTTAATGAAAAAATTTCGAGTTTTTCGGAAATTCGGAAATGTGTAGGTCTATAACAGATTTGTGAATTTTAAGTTTTTCTGAAAATTTGGATATCCTGGGTTTTTCGAAAAATTTTACATTTAGAGTTTTATGAAAATTTTGAAAATTGTTAATTTTTGGAAACGATCGTAAATTTTAATTTTTTTTTTCAATGAAAAAATTCCAAGTTTTTCGGAAATTCGAAAATGTGCAGTTCTATAAGAGATTTAGGAATTTTGAGTTTTTTCTAAATTTCGAATATTTTGGGTTTTTCAAAAAATTTTATATTCGGAGTTTTATGAAAATTTGTTAGTTTTTGGAAACAATCGAGGATTCCGATTTATTTATATTGTAAAAATTTGATGTTT
>JAPYZK010004280.1:0-10663 GCA_030522785.1 Platygaster equestris
AATAATTTATATCAATGCAGTTTCGAATGATCCGCCATGATCTTTTTATTTCTGCAATCAACCAATCAAGTCGCTCGTAGCTTGTTATCAGACAATCTCCGCGTTGACAGTTAAACGTAATCTGAATCAAGAACTCGATCTGTCACTGAAAAAACATAAAAAAATGTTGATTTTCGAGTTTTTTCAAGTGCGCCATATGGATAGTCAACTATCATAAGTTGTATTTCCTGGATGATTCGATCCTGTCAACAAATTCTGCCATCGATATCCTGCTATCAGATAAGTCCAGCTACCGATTTTTATTTATTTTTATGACTTGAATTACCATGTTGAGAATTTTATGATATCCTAGATTTTCGAAAACCTTCCGCTGAATTTCTTGAATATTTCAAAAATCTTAAACGGAATTAGTAAATAAAGTGATTTGAAATACATCTTCGGATTGAGCTTAGTTGGCGCGTTATATTTCAGATTTTATGCGTAATCTTTCAGAAATGTTTAATGCGAAATATTGCAATTGAAACGTTACTGGAATGTGTATGGGATGTGCAACTTGGAACGTGCGACTCAAAATCATTCACAAATATTTCTAAGAAAATTATGTCAAATTTTTTTCACACAAGTTTCATTGTTTTCCCACAATTATTCATCATACAAAATACACTGTTTTTCAGGAAATTAATTCTATAAACATTGAAGTAATTCTCCCACGATTGGTTATTATTTTCTTTTGAGCATATTTTTATATTGTCCGAAAAGTTTTTCGTTTGCAAACGAATCATTTTCCTCGACGATTTCGTGTTTTTTTTATTAGATTGTGTTCAATTGGAAAATCTATTTTGTGTGTTGGACAATGTTGTTAGCAATTCTGGACGTGTCTAATTTTTCTCAATTTTTCCAATTAATTTCTCAATTCTTGAATAATCACTTCAAATTATGCGAGCAATCATCTAATAATGTTTCAGAATAATTTTTTGCTAAAATTCAATTATTGTCCTATTGCATGTTCGTTTTTTTGATGAGTCAATTATTCTCATAACGAATTCTCTGTAAAAACATTATCACTCAATATTTCAAATGATATGGATCAATACATTTTTTAATTTTCCGCCATAATTTTCTAGTCCCTGCAATCAACCAATCAAGTCACTTGTAGCTTGTAATAAGACAATCTCCGCAATTGACGATCAAACATAACCCAAATCAATAACTCGATCTTTTATTTAAAAAAACATAGAAAAAATGTTGATTTTCGAGTTTTTTAAATGCGCCATATGGATTGTCGACGATCATGAGTTGTATTTTCTGGATAGTTTGATTTAGTTAAAAAATCTTGCCATCGATATCCTGCTATCAGATAAGTCCAGCTACTTTTCTTTCTAAGACTTTTATGACTTGAATTACCATGTTGAAAATTCCATAATATGTATCCTTGATTTTCGAGAACCTTCTGCTGAGTTTCTCAAACATTAAAGAAATCTTAAACGGGATTAGTAAATAAAGCAATTCGAAATACATTTTTGCATCATAATGATGAATGTGATAAAAATAGCAAAATAACATAAAACGAAAAGAATACAGATACTGACATTTTTTCTTGCGTGCGTTTCAAATTTTCTCAAATATCTATCTCATTATTACGAAATCCGGAAGAATTCCGTCCGTCGCTTAAAAAAAAAATAAAAATATGAAATATAAAAGAGCGCGCTCAAAGACGAAATCCGGCCGGGAGTATGTACGGGAATAATCATCGCCGTCTTCGTCCCATGCGCGCCGTCTAACGCGCCCCTCTCTCTTCCACTTATACACCTCTCTCGTTCGGCCCGTTCGTGGCTAGGGACCTTCCAGTTTGACGTATGAAGAGTCTGACAGATGGCGAGTTTGCCAGATAGTTCGATCTGTTCGTTGGTAAAGAAGATCTGCATATCGGTGTTTATCGAAATCCAGAGATGTCGCAAAGTTTGCTCTGTTTATATTTAATATATTCCCAAGTACGAAAAACGAAATGTCAAAAAACGTAAACATTACGAGGACCACGTAATAACAACAAGAAGTATTTGCTAATAATAAATAATGTTCGAGCAGTGCAGTCGTACACAGTATGTAGTACAGTAGTACATGAAGGTTGAGCATTTAACGATTTATTTTCGAGAGTCGCCAGTTCAGATAAGTTGCATAATTTTAAGCACACATCTTGCGATTATGGAAAAGGTGACTCTGTGGTTTCTTCCATTTTTTTAAGACGTTACAGAAGTACGAGATCAGGAGTAACAAAAGTACATCAACGTGCCATGGTAACTGCCAGGCCGCCAGCTATAAATGAGCATGAAATGTTCATTTTTCGATATATATTATACATGACTGTGTGGAGTGAATTATTCTGAACATGCTTATTATTGTGGACTCAATGATTTCAGAGAATTCCTATACAATTATTTCGAAGTTATTATCATTGAAGTTAGAAAATTCTCAATGACGAAGAAAGATTTCACGTTTTAGTATCACAACGAATCAATGGTTCCTCTCGATACTCGAAAGTGGTGTTTGTTAATAATACGTTACAAACAGTGTTCCTTTTTTTGTTTCCAAACTCAAAATATTCCCAAAACATAATTTTTCGATGATAGCCGGATTGTGTGAGTAGCGTCCAAACGGCGTCAGAACAATTTGATATGCATTTTTGGACCATCTTAGTATACGTTGGATTTGTGATTTTTTTTTTAATCCATCTGTTTATACGTAAATGAATTATCGCAATAATTCGAATAATTTGTTACTAATTGGTCTTAAAATGCGTTTCTGATTTCTACACACGGAAAAAATTATTCTTCCCTCGTGAATCGTAACGACGAAAAAAAAGTAAGATGGTCATTATCTCCTGAAAATTACATGACTCTGAACAGAATAGTTTGTCTGAAACTGGGCACAAACTTCACATGAACGTATGCTAACCAAAGCTATAGCATTACTTTCATTCAACGTTCAATCCATACGGTTTATGAGAATCAAAACGATTTAAGAAATGATTCCAGGACAAATAATTTCCATGCAGATAAAAAAAAATAATTAAAATCGGCCAACAATTTGCTACAAGACTGGAAGTGTCTCTTTCTGGAGATTATTACTGTCTTATGTGAACGAATGATGGCTCTAGTAGGGATAAGTGGCATTCAAAAGGGGGGGGCAGCAGTTTGAGATTTTTCAATCACAGTAGAGGAGGAAGAGGAGTATTCCATATTCATTCAAGTTTTTGGAGAAATGTGATCAAGAAAACATTAACGTAGAAGAATAAATTCTATACTTTTACGAGTTCAATTAGAATTTGTGCGAAGATGGAAAGTGAAGAAAATTCGCCAGGCGATGCGAATGGAAAGACTGAGACGGTTGCGAAAAAGGGTAGGTACGACACTTCGGAAAAATTGATTTCCAATAACCATTTGTGGCCTTAAAGCAGTTCCGTTTGAAATAATAATCGAGGGCAAACTTACATGTGAGAAAAATGATTTTCCACCGTAAAAAAGCTTATTCATTGTACGCTGCAATAAGAGTTACCAAAATATAATTCTATTTCCAAAAAAAAATTGGAGCTGTTCGACCTTACGAACAGATTTGAAAACAAACTCATCTATAACAGTCTTTGCTGTATTTGAGTTATGATGAAATGAATATATCAAATCTCTCACGGTTTACTTATTGTAGGATTTCAGAGAAAACTCACCTTTTTCGCACGAAAATGAGTAAGATTTGCGTTGCGCAGAAAATAAGTCGAAATGATAGAAGAAAAGTTTTAGTTCATCATCAAATTGTTAAATTGGTAAAATTGAAGGAATGAATATTTGAAATTCATCTATTAGAAGGTGTCGAGTTTTTTCGGCCCAATTTTGAACGAGATAGACTAGGTACTGTCCGAAACATGCATTAAGTATTTTTTCTCGGGGACAAGAGATTCAACATTGAATAAGATACATATTTCTAGATAATAAGTCCATCTATCACGACGTGTCGAGTTTTATCCGTCCAATTTTCAGAGTGATAAACTGATAACTGTGCAAATGATGTGTTTTTTTTTGTTAGTAACAAATAATGGAGAAATAAATTCGGAACGTATACTCTCGGAATAGACCAATATTTGTCTGAATGATGTGTTTCTGAATTTTTCCGGGGGAAAATATGTTATAGGTATGAACAAAAAAATGTTCACTGATAAACAGGCATGATCAAATTTTCAAATAAGTCGTATTAGTTCTTATTATAAGTCCATCTATTAGGACGTGTCGAGTTTTTCGGGTCCAATTCTCAACAAGATGAACTAGTTATCGACTGAATAATGTGTTTTTGATTTTCTGTCCATGATGAAAAATTTTAGAATAAATTCAGTACACCACCTTACGTGATGAACCAATAATTTGGTAAATAATGTGTTTTCCGGATTCTCTGAGTAGGAAATAAAGTGAAATTATGAAAAAAACATCAAAAAGGCACGATTGTATCGTCGATTCAGCCGTACTAGGAAGATGAATATTTGAAGTCCATCTATTAGGAGGTGTCAAGATTTTCGGGTCCAGATTTTGACGAGATAAACTAGTTATAGACTGAATAATGTGTTTCTGATTTTCGGTCCGTGACACAATCATTTGTAATGAATTTAGTACACCACCATACGTTATGGTCCAATGATTGGTTGGATAATGTGTTTTTCATTTCATCTGAGTAGGGAATGAGGTACCATTATAGAAAACGGAATGAAAAAGGCACAATTGTATTGTCCAATTTGTAACATCAGAAAAATCAATGTTCAACGTCCATCTATTCGGACGTGTCGAGTTTTTTGGGTCCAGATTTCAACGAGATCAACTTGTTATCGACATAATAATGTGTTTTCGATTGTCTGTCCCTGACGAAAAATATTGGAATTAATTTAGTACACCACCTTACGTCATAGACTGATGATTGACTGAATAATGTGATTCTGATTATCTTTGAGTAGAAAATGACGTAAAATTATGAAAAAATGATCAAGAAGGCACGATTGAATTGTCGAATAAGTCTCATCAGGAAAATGAATATTCAAAGACTATTTATTAGGACGTGTCGAGTTTTTCAGGTCCATATTTCAACGGCATTAACTAGTTATTGACGGAATCATGTGTTTTTGATTTTCTGTCCGTGACGAAAAATTTTAAAATAAATTAAATACGCCACCTTACGTTGTAGACTAATTATTGGCTGAATTATGTGTTTCAGATATTCTCTCAGTAGGAAAAAAGGTAGAATTATACAAGAAAAATTGAAGAGGCCCGATTCAAATGTTAAATCAGCCGTATTTGAAGAATGAATATTTGAAGTCCATCTAGTAGGACGTGTCGAGTATCTCGGGTATAGATTCAAACAAGATGAACTAGTTATCGACCTACTCATGTGTTTCCGTTCCTTCTTTACATCATGGAATAAGAATGTTCCGCAGAGATGTCAGGTGCTGCCAATTTCGGAAAAATTAATTGAATGGCAAGGCTGAGATGGCAAGAATGGCAAGACAAATTCATGAATGTGCCAAAAACATGGAGTCAATCTACGAGGCTAGAACCGTCAAAACTCATTACGGAGTTGCTAGCAAAACAAAGTTTGTCTGGGATTTTCCGATGTGTTCACTTCCTCCCAACACGATTATTTTCTGGTTATTCGCGTTTTTTTTATCGAACTTTACTGATCTTCATCAAATTTATTTCAGATACAGCAACAACGCAGTTATCCGAAGACTGGATCGGAGAGAGTTAATCAAAAGTGCATCATCATGGCAGAGAAACAGCAAAACTTTATTAAAAAATGTTCGTACTCTTAAAGAGTTTTTGCCGAAATTGAACGAGGCTCTTTTGAAGTACGGTCTCAAAGGAAACAAGATAAAAGCCGTGTCACTGTTATCAGAAGATGACGTGTACGGTGTACTTCTATACAGCCCAGCGATGATTGATGACTTAGAAAATAGTATTCATTGTGATATTTCTGTCGAAATAAAGTTTGACGGAATATTCGATCCTGTACCCAAAAAACTGTTCCGAAAGTTTTTGAAAAATCATCAGTTGTTTGTCGTGATGGTTTGATTATTTAACGTGGTAAGCTCTTAATGCACTGTCTACATTACAGAACATTTATGCCACGGTAAATTTCAGTGATTTTTGTTCGATCATTATATTGATACTGTACATGCTGTCATACAACATGCAATTTTTACATTGTAGGTAATAAATGTATACTGTACAATGTAACACTTTCATTTATTCTAATAACCCAGAAAACCACGCGGTATCCACATTTAATCTAGACTGGCACCAGGAGCAAGCGAGTTTCTGGAGGTAATCTGGATACCTATTGTGACGCTTTTTTAAGCTAAACTGAATTCAGATCCTGAAGATTATCTGGATCTAAAATAAATTTACTTTGGATCTAGACTCCAGAAATAAGAATCCTGGATCCAGTTATGATATGATCATTAGAACAAATTTTCTAATATAATTTAAATATAATTTTATGAACAATGTATCAACGCACCATTGTGCTGTTATATGATTCCAGAAGCATACGTTTTTTTATGCCCTACTGAATAGAAAGCGCACTGACTGCTATGCAGCAATATTTGTGCAGATAAAATAAGTGACGCCCTTCATCAAAATTAAGACATTCATGTCAAACTTTGAATATAGTATAGAAAATGCCGCCTGCCAAGTGTACCATTAGCAAGTCTTCGAAATTGAAAAAAGTTTCTTTCATCTCGCCCAATGCCTCAATGGCGAATTCAAGGAATTCACAGTAAACGACTGTCTCAGAGAACTTCAAAAATTATCAACGAGTGAGGTTTGATTGATGATTTGACCATTATTATATTGATATTTGCTTTTTTCGTAGCCCAACTAAAAAAACTTTATAGATTTTTGTGATTTTTCCCGAATTTTGGCTTGTAATTTTTTTGTTCTTTCTAGTTTTCTTACGTACCTGTTGTAACCGGTTACGGACAGATACGGCAACAGATGTTCGCAATTGCTTTTGTGCCTCGAGAACAGATTAGTAATGCTTTTATTATCATTACCAATAAATATAATGTATTGGTTCAAAAAACAGAGACCCCAAGTGATGAGAAAGCGGCAAAATTTATCGTAAAAATGCAGACCGGTTTCGTTTATTCATCCAATTACTCCCACGATACGTGGCTCGTCGAGTGGAAAATAAACCAATACTGTTTTTTCGATGAGGAAGATCGAACTAATAATTCTGTTGAATGCCACAATAACCATCTTAAAACAACAATCGGGAAAAATCCTGGATTCTCCGACTTTGCATGTACGTCTTCTTAGTGCATCATTTATCCGTTATGGAATAATTAGAACATGTTTCGAATACATTTTTTGATGCTGTGTGTGACATGTTTTCAGACAAATTCCTTTATTTTTTCGAGGTCGACCACATCAGAATGTGTGGAGATTAAGAGGTTAGGCTAGAAAGGCCCAGAAAAGAAGTAGCTGAAAACATCAAAGGAGAAACATTGGAAAAGCTGTGGAAGGAATACACGGGAAATTTCCGAAGAGGAGCGACAATCGAAAGAAAGCTTAAAAATTTGCTCCGCGGATTAAGCAGTCTTGTCGGCAGTAACTACAACAGTAGAAAAAGTGTGTTCTGAATGTAGCGTTCTATGACATGTTATATTTTTAGCATTCGTTGACTTCTTCTTATGTAACACTAGCTGTTTGGAACGGTGCGCTGCCGGAGACCACTAACGAAGGAAGTTATAAAGTAACAGATGATGAAGTTACTTCCGAATTTCAAGATGACGAAGTGAATGCCGACATTGTCGAAGCGGCCGGAAACAGTGCGGAGGATGAAATATTTGAAAACAACGGTTCATCAGGTAATCTCGAATTAAGTGCCCAGGAAGAAGTTGTAGTTAAACAGGATATTTAGACAATTATTGGTCCATAAGGTTGAAAATGTTTTCAAAAAAACGAGACGCGGCCTGATAGATGTACTTTGAATATTCATTGCGTTATTTCGAATTATGCCAAAATTCAGTTATGCATTGTGAACTATCTTTCTGTAATTTAAACTCAATTCTACCCTATGCAAAATGAGAAACACGATTTGTGTACAATTATTGGTCCATCACGTTGAAAATTAGATGAAAAAAACGTGACACGTCATAATAGATGTAATTTGAATACTCACTGCCCTATTTCGACTTATTCTTAAATTGAGTAATGCATTCTGATCTATACATATGTCTGTAACTCGAATTTGATTCTAACCTATGAAAAATCAAAAACAAGTAGATCCTCTACAGGGATTCTACCCCCCCCCCCTCCACTCCTCGACTATTGAGGTTCCCCTACTCCCACTCTGAAGCCACGCCCATCAACCAATCACGTGCGTCCTTTTCCCTCTTCTCTTCCACTTGTATACTAATTAATATGAATCTAATATTTCGAAATTACTCTAGAATAATTAATTATATGAACGATATTTTCACAGTTATTATTGATAAAATTCTCAGAATTTCACGTCAACTAACCTAAACTAAATTCATGTATTCATCAATTTTATAATGACCCCAAGGGAGAGTATCAGTGGAGTTAGGGATCAGAAATCTTTCGTCATCAGTGGAACTTAATGCTAATTTTTCCTGCCGTACAGTTTGAATTACATGGAGCTTCGATCTCAACGAATATTGCGTTCTCTTGATTCCAGCCTTTTCGAACAGGCATTTGGCATAATCCTCGAACTTTATAGTATTTTTGACTACTGAAGCTTTCACACCATTAGCTTTTTTTATTTTATCTTTTCCAGCGGCTCGCACGCTATACATTTTACTACGCAAGCCAATAAATTCAGTAATCATATTTCCTTTACATTCATCTTTCATGAGCCCGACTACTTTTTTGTTTACTAGTGGTATATTGAATTGATTGTTACTTGCGTAATTAGATGTATCAAAGTATTCTATGTTTTCGCGCATTACATTATATACATCGACATTTTTTACTTCATATATTAAACTATCGGTATCTACATACAGAACTTTACAATTTCCTGGAATTTTTTCCACCATGAAATTGTAATGAAAATCATACAAGCATACCTTTCATAAATAGAGTACGCAAAATCCTACATGAATCGGTTATTTATGAAAACCTGTACTTGTGAAAGCCTTATAGCCACGAAATTTTCATGAAAAATTAGTCGCGATTTAAAATTTGGTTTTGCAATGAGGGTTTCCGCACCATGCCGACCATTCCAGTCCGTAACGAGTCTCATATTCTCACGATTTCTTACGTTTTCCATCGTTTTACCATAAACAGCATTGTTTATGAGTTTGAACAGTGTTTTTCGAAACTTATCTTTTGCTTCTTTACGCAATTGACTATCTAGGTCAATGTAAGATTTTAACCAAGGTGACTGATTGAACTGTAAAACGCTATGAAAGTTTCAACCCATTTTTTAAAATCTGATTTAAAGTGCGGTAATGAATGATATAACGCTGTTTCGGTAAAAGTGTCGTGAGAAGTTTTTTCTGTTTCGCATTTGGTGGTGACATTTGCTCCGGACAAAAAGGTTAGTCTTAATGCGGATCATGAATTTCTGTTGGGTATTCCAAGTCAACTTCTAGAATTTACCCATCATCAGATTCAGTATCAACAGCTCAATCAATATTGACATCATCAACCCATTTGAAACCTCCATCCGGAAGATGCTTCGTCATTGCCCAACCGTATAAATTATTGACGTCGAAATACATGATATATTTCTTCTCTTCATCTGGGTTGAAGTTCTCGATACATTCATTATTTGCACTTGCATATCTATTTGAACATTGACTGATTCCATCTCTAATTCCTTTCTCAACAAATAAAAGCATATCAATATTAGTCAAAAGTTCCAATTGAATTTTTGTGTGTAACAACATGGCATCGCATGTAAGACCTGGAGTTGTATAGTAGTGAGCAGGATCAAGACCATAAACTTTCATACACTCATTTCGAAAATTTTAAAAAACATTCGCAAGAAGTAATACATCAACTTTTTAATATAAGTCTGAATACTCTCCCAATGATTGAATTCGAAATTCTCTCCATACTTGATTTGCATGCTCGTAATCTTCATCAGAAATTCCACTACCATTCAGTCTACTATGGAATTCATCTTTTGAGGTTAATTGCTCAGAATTCAACTTTTCCCATGAATCTAAAAATTCATAAGGAAAAACTTCTTATCTTTTCAATGATTGGAACTTTTGATCTGTAACATATTGAAATTCACTTTTTACAATTTCTAAATCTTCTAAATGAGATGCAAGTTCGTTGAGGGTGGATGGTAGGAAGCGAAAGGAGTCAATGAAACGAGATGCAATTTCCTTACCTTTGATGCGTTTCGTAAAAGAAATATACTGTTCCATATTGAAAGGGAGGACTTGAGTTTTTCCCTCGAAATAAGTTGATACTTCTTTCATGATAAGATGACTATCATAACCGCTGAGATTGTGGAAAACGACCATGATATTTTTCGAATCATGCAAATTCAAATTACATCCATTGTGAGCTGCATCACGAAATTTACCCGTGAGATGGCAGTGATCACGCACTCGCACACCAGTGAGATGATTTTTGCAAATGTAACATAACTT
>JAPYZK010004281.1:0-10661 GCA_030522785.1 Platygaster equestris
ACCGTGCCCCCCCCCCCCCCCCCCCACTCGCTACCTAATCACACGAAAGCTCGGTAAAAATTGTAGTTCTACATTGAAATGTGAATTTAAAAAGTTAAAAAATTATATTTAGCATAACAGCACACCTTAAACGGTTTTTTACTCTAAAGGTTTTCATAAGGTTACCGCGGTCGTACAAGGGTCATTCCATATCAGATTTCAAACTGAAATTTTAGTTTCAACGAAAATTTTTTCTCGCTTTCTTCAGAGGAAAATAATCGATACGTATTTTTTTTATTTTTATATATATTTTTTTCCGCGACTTACGATTATTTGAACTTTTGAAGTTTGGAAAATCGAAGGTTTTTCAATCACTCATAACTTGTAAACTATTCAGTTTAAGTGAAAATTTCTAAAGCAAT
This sequence comes from Platygaster equestris, assembly GCA_030522785.1. NCBI lineage: Eukaryota > Metazoa > Arthropoda > Insecta > Hymenoptera > Platygastridae > Platygaster > Platygaster equestris. The sequence continues at coordinate 402 of JAPYZK010004281.1, forward strand.
TAAAGTTCTTAGTTTATATGAGCTTATGAAAAAAAAATTTGTTTTAATTTTTTTTTAATTTTTATTCGTTTTTTCGGCAATTGTTATAAACAAATGAAATTTATTCAAAGTTGGACCCTTTTTTTTGTCTGTAAATATTAATAATCATGTTGGAAAGATGGTGCAAAAATTTTAGAATCGGCCTCGCCATAGTTCACAAGATATTTAATTTATAAGAGACCGATAAGGTATAAACTTATAGGTACAATATATCTATAAGATTCATACCTTTCTATATACTCTCTATTTACAGCAACTTTGTACTATTGAGTTCCTGTAAATAGAGAGTTTGGCTATCGGGCGCAAATGTTTGATTGGCTGGATTCAAAGCTTGACCCAAAATGGCGGCTCCAAAAGGGAGAAGCGATTCTAAGGATTCTGAGTACGTATCGAATGTATGTGTGTGCCGCCGCCATTTTGGGTCACGATCGACACGGACGTGACTGGTACACACTAACACATTGCAGATGGCCAGACTAGTCACATAATATTGATCGACCGATAACGCGAAACCTGCATTACCAACAAACTCGAGTGTCAAAAAAATCAATAACAATAAATGAGCTGTTGTTTTCATTGCGGGCTGTCATAAAATGATATTTTGACGCATCGAATCCGCCTTTTATTTCGCGATTGTTGATGACTTCGAAAACTACAATGTTTGAGCCTCCGGAGCAAGGAAAAGTGAGTTGTGGAAAATTGTAAAAAATCTGTACACGGTCAAAATCGTAAGATTGATTGTACCGTTACTGTGTGTACGCTGTAGTTTTGTTACATCGCAATTCAATGCGATTTTACGAGTCCGTACAATTAAATGAGAGTTATTTTTGAGAATGATGGACGAAATTCAGTTTTTTCGTGTTTTTGTAAGGTTAGTGGCGTGAAAATTGGGCGTTTGATCAAGTTGACAATTTCAATATCTCATGGGAAAAAAACATCGCGTGGCTAATGGCTATATGAAGCAGCATTTTTCTATTATCTATTATTATCTATTATGTACATGACGTCAATGTAATCTATTTTTTTAGGATGTTTATATTTGCGACCGCGTCGTGTTTCGGAGGACGGACACAAAAGAAGACGAAGTGCACAGTTCAGGGACGCTCAATATTGTGGAATATGTGAGAATTATTTCATTGTAAATAATTAAACTGATTTATTATTTATTATCGATTTATTATTTATTTATTGATTTATTGAATAAATAAATAAAAAATTAATATTATCAAAAAATGAGTATTATAAATAACAAAAATATTACATTATGCTACAAGTTGAAAAATTGGCTGATTTTGAATAAGCGTGAAATTACACGTATTTAAAATCACGCTTTTTACGCCAAATCTCAATATTACAAAATGTCAAATTCAAAACAGAAAAATTTTTGCATGTACATTCACAAATTCGAAAAAAAATGTGGGATTCAAAATATGCAAATCATGAAATTCAATTGCAATTCAATTTTTGGATCTACACGCCAAAATAAGAAACAACTCGATCAATTTTCAGGAAAATTTCCTGAAATTGAATAGAGTCCCAAAAAAGCAGGAACCACTTTCTTGCGATGACAAAAAAAAACAAAAGTTTCGGTTTCATTTTACTTCCCTACTTTTTCCGCTCATTCCTGAAATCTAATTTCCCTCGATTTTCAGAACTTCGGAAAATGCATGGAATGGCGACCAACAGAGGTCTCAGTGGTGTCTGAAAGTCAGGCGATCGACCCCGAATGGTCCGTCGTGAACAGTCACACGAGACGAGCCCGCACGTCCTCCGAAGGACCCGACTCTCTGGGTCGCCAAAAAATGGTCCGCATGATGCTCTTCGAGCTCAAACACATCAAAGTCCAAAATCGTCAGCAACTCATTTTCACCCAAAAGGACGGCACGTCCTACGTCGCGTTTTTCGAACTCTCCAACGCGGAAAATTTCGCCGAAGCGCTCAACGCCTTCGTCAAGCTCATCAAAGCCCGAAAAGACAGAAACGTTTTTCACGTCATTGACAACTCGCAAATGCAAATCAACTCGTTCGATGACGTCAGTCTCATTGTCAATTCTTCGGATTCTTTGTGGGGCTACATCAGGAATTTTCAAGACAACCCGGTTTTGACCACCCTTGAGGCATTTTCCAAGTTTACAGATTTGATGCGTATGTTGGGTTTTGAGGAGTCGGATTTTTGTTTGTTGTTTCTCTACCATTCTTTTTCATAATTTGTCTAACTTAGTGTAGAGTAAACAAAATGTCAACATTTTTTTTAGTTTTTTGTACTCTTGTATATATCGTGTATTTTTCAATGGGAGATTTGTTATTTTTTCAATTTACTTATAATCAATTATTTATTATTTTAGTTTATGTTGATCATTTTGTATTTTATGTAAAACAAAAAATGTTTACAGTTTATAGAGAGACGGACGCGCGACCAGTGGAAGAAGCTGTGGCGGATCTGGTCAATTCGACTCGTTCTTGCAACATTTCTCAAATTCCTCAAACTGCCTCAGGAGAGGGATACGAGCTCGTTGAAGACCCTGGTCTAGGAATAAAATTACCACCTAGACCAACGTGCTCAAGAGGTGAATAAAAAAGTTCAAAATTAATTATTATTGCATACCTGATAACAATTATTACAACATTTTTCAGATCCCCCGTTATCGCAAGAACAATGGGACAGTTTCAAAAGTCCAGCTGGAGAAATCATAGAGCAGGAAGCAGTGAAAAATATTATTTTCAAAGGGGTACAACATTTTGATCATCAATCAAACTGAATTTTATTGGCAATTTTCGAAGTATCAATTTATTGTGTTCTTAAAAATGTTCGAATTTGATAATAATTGATTTTAAATGTAAGACTTTATGTGAGAAAAATTGATAGTCATTTTCGAATGATTTGTAGGTTCTCATTATTTAGTTTTTAGGCGCTATGTTTAATGTGTAATTTGACATTTTTTTAAAAATGTGAGAAAATCGAGTTTTTGGAATTTGAAAAATTCTGTTTTTGAATGCGCACTTCTCTAAAGTTGAACATAATTTGTAGATTTTCATTTGATAGTTTTTCGGCGTTTTTAAAAATATGTAATTAAAATTTTTCGTAAAAATCTGAAATGTAATTTTAACTTTTTTTCATCGCTGATATTATAATTTCGCAGGGCATGTGTCCGTCACTACGCTATGAAGTTTGGAAATTTCTCCTTAACTATTTCTCGTGGGATTCGACAGAAACGGAGAGAACAGAAGTTAGGAAAAAGAAGACTGATGAATATTATGTAATGAAATTACAATGGAAAACCATGACCCCAGGGCAAGAAGAGAGATTCGCGCAGTATCGTGATTACAAGAGTTTGATAGGTACTTTTCGCCATTTTTGGTTCACGTAAAAAACTCAAAGCTCGAAAATATATGAAATTTTCAAATTTCATGTTTCTACATTTTTCTAATCATTTTAAAGAACTTTCGAAATTTCAGAACGAAATATTAAAATCTATGTAAAATGAAGATGAAAAAAAAAACCAAACTAATAAAAAAAGACACATCACAACTAGTGTAATAATCATTTTTAGACACACGTGAATTGAAAAATCATTATTACATCATTTGTGAACGTTATTTTATCCTACGACATCGAAAAAGTGCGTTTGAAAAATTAAAACGGTGGAAAATATGTGCATTTTTTCTACGGCATTGGATGAATTCCAATTTTCGACTTTTCAAATCTTTCATTTTGTATTTTAATGTTCTCATAGGTATTGATTTTGTTTTTTGAATTTTTCAGAAAAAGATGTCAACAGAACAGACAGGACTCACTCATATTACTCCGGTGAAAACAACCCTCATTTGTCTCAACTTTCCGACATTTTAATGACGTACATGATGTACAATTTCGATTTGGGATACGTGCAGGGAATGAGCGATTTGCTCAGTCCGATCCTCAGTCTCATGGAAAACGAAGTCGACGCTTTTTGGTGCTTCGTTGGTTTTATGAATAAAATGGTAATAATTTCTCAAATTACGTGTTTTTGACCAATTTCCTCTTTTTTTTACTTTGAAAAATGAACCTGTTCACACGAACATGTTTTTCAGAGCAACAATTTCGAGATGGATCAAACCGGCATGAAAAACCAACTACTCCAATTACGCCTATTATTGACCATCACGGAACCCGAGTTGGCCAAATATCTGGACAAGCACGAATCCGGAAACATGTTCTTCTGTTTCCGCTGGATTTTGATTCTGTTCAAAAGGGAATTCAACGCTGTCGATATCATGAGACTTTGGGAGGTTTTGTGGACTGAGCTGCCCTGCAAGAATTTCCACTTGCTCATCTGCGCGGCTATTTTGGACACGGAAAAAAGCGCTCTCATAGAGAATCATTACGAGTTCACTGAGATTTTAAGGGTAATTGAAAAATGGAGTAAAGAACTCAGTTTTTGAAATTTCCAAACTTTTGAAGCTTTTGTGTCGATCGCAAAAATGTGAAATATGACGAAAATGATGGAAAATTAAGAATAATATATGTATTGAAAAATGTCGAATGTTCGAAAATTCGCCGACTTGAATATAGAAAGTCGAATTTTCACGTGTACTACGAAATTTGGAAATCATGAAATTTTCGAGTTCAGAAACATCGAAACTCATTGGTCTAAACTGAAAAATGTGTTCCAGCACATAAACGACCTCTCCCTGCACATCGAATTACCCTGGGCCCTCTCAAAAGCTGAAGGAATCTACTACCAGCTGATGGAAGTCGCCCCCGAACTCCCGGACAACATCCGAAACATCATCGGTCTCGAACCACTTCAAAAACCCATAGAGGAACAAGAAACTAGCGAAAAACCAAACATCGAAACCAACGGAAAAAGTTCGGACTCCAGCTACGAAGAAGACAGTATAAAACTAGGAAACGACGAAGTTTCGTACGAGCGGGGCTTGAGTTTATCGCACATGTGAAATGATACTGTATGTAAATAGAACACTCGATGAAATCAGTCGTCTATCAATTATAGCTTTATTTCGCTCTTTCGAACAAAACACCACGAAAATCATCGTGGCCTTCATTTTCAGTCAATCGAAAGTTCGAAAACTCAGATCACTTAGTCGGCTTGCAGAAACGAAAATGGTTAAGGGTGTTTTTTAAATAATCAATTTGTAGCGATTTGCGTATTTTTGCGACGATTCCTTTAGAAACATTGTCGGAAGTGATTTACAGATTTGTATAAAAGTATGATGTGTTGTATATTTATAATAAAAGTTGCCTAGTTAATTTATACAGTTTGAAGGTTTTTTTTTCACTCTTTTTTGGGATTTGAAATTTTGATTGTGTAAATTTTAATTGTCATTATTCTATAATAGATTAAAAAAAAAAAAAAAAAATAGATCAATAATTTTGAAAACTTCTCCAAAGAATAAGCAAAGTTGATTTCAAAAAAAAATTTTGTTCTCATATTTTTCAATTATACGTTATCTGTACCAGCGACAGGAAATTTTTTATCGCTACACTCGCGGGCCTAGCTTCGAAAAAACACAAACTCGCCTTTGACTACTTTCAGAAAGTTTTTTTTGAATTCGTATTTTTGTGCGGTTATTTGAATTTCCCGCTGTTAGGTAACTCAACCAACATGGCGGCCGCGCTGTCGGTAGAAAGAAAAGACTTCGATTATCTTGGCGTAAAGTGTTGCACTAGAACAAGAAGAGTTAGATTATCAAATGTTTTTATTGACATTTTACGTATTTTTTGAATGAAAACATATTCATAAAAAAGACGATTGTAAGCATTTCGCGAGTTATGGAGAGTATTTTTCCCAAAAACATAAAAAAAAACACAAACTCGCCTTTAACTATTTTTACAACGTTTTTTTTTTAATTTCGTATTTTTGTGCGGTTATTTGAATTACCCGCTGCTAGGTAACTCACAACCAACATGGCGGCTGCGCTGTCGGTAGGGAAGAGAGTTAGATTATCGAATGTTTCTATTGACATTTTACGTATTTTTTGAACGAAAACATATTTATAAAAAAAAACGATTTTAGGCATTTTGCGAGTTATGGAAAGTAGTTTCCCCAAAAACATAAAAAAGAAGAAGAATAAAAAACGGATAAAGAAAAAGAAAAGCAAACGTTTGGGTCGAGAAAAAGTTGAGGTTATAAGTGCAAAACGTCAAATGTTGATTGGGAATAAGCATGTTTATGAATGTAATGAACAAGAAATTGGGATAGATACGATGGCAGCGAATTCGTTTTGGGAAAATTATAACGCTGCTGATCAATGGCAGCAAAGGTAATTATTGAGTTTCGTGTTTTCGGTTAATTGGCGACAAAATGGGATAGATAAAATGATGGAAACAAACGTTTTGGGGCTTTACGAAAAGTGTTTTGTATAGTTGTCAATTGAATTTTTAATAACTGGTTAATTGCACACTTTCAAATTAAATTTCATTAACTTCCGGAATGTTTTTTCTTTTTTTTTCTTCTGTTTACAAGAACATGACCTCAATGTCAAGAAGAAGATGAATATTTTTCAATCTTTTTGTAATATAAATCTTTCAAAATTTACTCAGTGAAATTTAATATGTAGAAACTTTTATCTAATTCGAAGAAATTTTGTGAACATCAAATTTTGAAATCATAATATTTTGAAACGGGATTCGTCATTTTTTAATTTTTTAATTTTACAATTGTGATTGAGTTTCAATTTTTTCACCTTTCTATTAAAAAAGGAAAAGTTGGTTGAAAATATGTTCAATTGCCTTGATCATAACTTTCCCTACAATTTTAATAGTTTTTGAGTATTACAAATTTTTGAGTCTTTTAATTAAAAAAACTATAACTTCAAATAACTAACTACTTTTTCCATATTCTTAATTCCAGACACAACGTGATTTGGTGGAAATCACGATGCACAGCCCTTGAACACGAAAACAACATCCTCAAACAAAAAATTCGAAGTCTGTTGCAAAATAACCCTGGCAAATCTCGAATTGAAAATACTCATTTCTACAACACTTACTCAAATGAACACCAATTCCATGAAGAGCAAGAAGAAGAAGAAGAAAATGAAGAAATGGAAGAAATTCAAGAAGATGATCTGGAATTCCAAGTCAATGACGAAATGATCAAATTTTTGGAGCAGAGTATCAGACACAAAATGGAACTCAAACAGAAGAGAGAAGACGAAAAAAACAATTCCGAAAAAGAAAAAAAAGCCGACACAAAAGACGAAGAATTAGAAGGCGGCGCAACTTGGGTCAAAACAAGGATGGCAGAAGGACGGCTTTTATATGGAGAAGAAAGTTCAGGAATTTTGGCGATGGAAACTGCTATTCAAGCAACAAATGATCGATTTTTAGATAAAACGAAGGCACAGTACTGGCCAAATATTGCGTTGAATTTATAAGTTTGTGGAAGTTGTTATCTTTTTGTACATAATTATTCATTACGTGATGATTTCAATAAATAATAGAGTGAAAATAATTTCAGTGAGTCAAACTGAACTTATTTATGTTCGTTTTCATCGTTTTTTTAATCCATCAAATTTTGTATTCATTCAATTTTTTGATCACATAAGTGGCAACTCGATCAGATTTTAGAATAAATATTTTGTGTCATAATTTTATTCATTAAAATATTTTTTTTTTTCACTATTTTGAGTGTGAAAAGTGACTGATTTTTTTACTTACGTGAAAAATGACCGTTTTTTTCTCCAAAAGTGGAAAAACCCGGTTAGTTTTACCCAAGTAAAAAATTGGTCATTGTTTAAATTGTATTATTATTAATTATTGCTTATCATTATTAATAACTATGTATTATTATAATTGATTATTAATGATTTTACAAATAGTAATCTGAAAACTGCGATACTGGAACAAAAAAAAATATTAAAATTTCTAACTCTAAAATTCGAAAAATGTAAAACACCCAAATTGAAACATTTTAAATGTCCATAAGAAACAATAAATTCGTATTTTTAAAACTTACAAAATTTAAGATTTAAAAATTTCTACCCCCCTCCTACCTGAAAATCCCCCCCCCCTCCCCCCTCCCGTTTTAAACCTTTCTAATCTGCAACGGTACAAAAAATGTACCTGGAAAATGAACGACAGAGAAAAAGCGAGAATGAAAAATGCCAATAATCAGGGGCGGACGCAGAAAAAATTTTCGGGAGTGGTTTTCATACAATGTTTCTTAATTTTCGAAATTTTGCGATTTTGAAAATTTTTGAAATCCTCGTAATTTTCAAAATTTCTGAAATGTTAATACATTCGTAATTTTTAAAATTTCCAAATTCTGGAAACTTTCAAAATTTTTGTAAATCTTCGGATTTTTTGAATTACTCAAACGTTTGAATGTATACGAAATGTTTTAAATTTCGAAAATTTTAGAAATTCTACGAATTTTCAAAAGTTTTATAATTTTCGACGTATTCGGACTTAACAAAATTTTACGAATTCCTAAAAATTTTCAAAAAATGCGATTTTTTACGAATTCTCAAAATTTTTGAAATGATGCGATTTTTTAGGTTTATCAGATACTTCAAGAAATTAGTAAGTTTCAGAAATTTGAATTATTTCCCAGATCTCCAACATTCTCAAAGTTTTCGCAATTTTCAAAAATTTTGATATTACTTTAATTTTTGAAATCACTGAAATCGATAAAATTTCTGAATTCTCAATTTCTAACATATTCGCAAATTTTCTGGAGTTACAAAAGTTTGATAATTTTTCGGGACTTTCGTAATCTTCAAAATTTTCAAAATTTTCGGTTTTTTCGAATTATTTGAACATTCGAAAATCAGCGAAATTTCAAGAATTACAAAAATTCAAAAACTCTGAATTTTCTCAAACTTCAAAAAATTTTCGGTTTTTTCGAATTATCCGAACTTTTGGAAATTGACGACATTTCTAGAATTGTAAAAAATTCCGAATCTTTAAATTTCAAAAATTTAATAATTAATAAAATTAATTAACAATTTATAAAATTAATATATTTTCGGTTTTTTCGAATTATTTGAACATTCGAAAATCAGCGAAATTTCAGAATTACAAAAATGAAAAAACTCTGAATTTTCTCAAACTTCAAAAATTTTTCGGTTTTTTCGAATTACTCGAACTTTTGGAAACTGACGATATTTATAGAATTGAAAAAAATCCCAAAACTCTAAATTTTTAAAATTTTCATAATTATTGGAAGTTTCGGACTATTCAAAATTTTTTAGATGTTGTCAAAAATTGTAATTTTGAAGTTTATAATTTTCTAAATTCACGTGTTATAATTTTACAAAAATTAAAAAGTTTGAAATACTGAATCTCTAAGATTTCAAAGGGAACATTCTTCCACTTTCAAATTTCTTATCATTTTACTCACAAAAACAATCAATGTTCTTCAAATTTCGGAAGGGGTTTCAACCCCTGAAACCCCCCTCTGCATTCGCCCCTGCCGATAATGATGAGACGGCAAACATCCCGACGCCGAGGAATTCATCATCATGAAATGGCGAAACCGCAATAAAGAAAAAACGTCAGGAATAATGGATCGTCTCCGAGAAAACCCACAAACTGTGTCATTTGCAAACCTCAAAGAGCGCGCCGGGAAAAATGAATTGCGAAAACCTCCGATACGGGTTTTTCCGAAAATGGAGCGAAAGAGAATAGCTGAGTGATTAATTTATGACAGCCGTGACTGCGACGCTCGAGAGATCTCGAGAAAAATCCCGTGGGAGTGAAGATCGAGCGTAACCTCCGCGTTATCTCGATAATTAGGGCCCTACTCTCTTGGGGCCTTATCGATACGTACAGAAGCCCCACGAACTGGTTCTCGACATTCCGCAGACGAAATTTCGGCACAAAACTCGATCGAGTTGCGTTTTACAGGATAATTTTTTTTATGCAACACGAGCCTGTTATAGGTGTTTTAAGCTACTTTTAAGGAGAATGAAAGTGGCTGTTTGGGGGCTTGGAAGAATTTTAGGGGTGGTAATGTTTTTTTTAGTACATAGTCTAAATATTTAACGATACGTCATTTTTTACATGGAAACACTGTTTTTTTGCCAAAATTACGATTTTGCAAATTGGGAAGGGGGGGGGGGGGGTGCGTCGAATAAAATTCAAAAATATCCGAATTCCATAAGGACCAGCCATTCAGAGAGAACAGAAAATCCGTACCCCGAAAGCTTGTTTAATTCCAAGGACGTAACCAGACATTGCTTTCGGGGGCGGGGGGGGGGGGGGGGGGGGGGGGG
>JAPYZK010004283.1:0-15286 GCA_030522785.1 Platygaster equestris
TAGAATTGTATACTTTACATTGATCTAAAATGCTGATGAATCATGCAAATATCAAAAAATGCTCTCAATGTTACATAAAATTCACTGAGAGCAAAAAAAAAAAATTCAAAATCCAAACACAACAAAGGAAAATTTTTTTTCCAACTCACATTCATCCAATTTAAGGGGCGGAAATTCAATCTCGTAGAACCCTCGCTGTGTCGAAGGTGGTGCTGGTAGCGGGGCGGTAGGTTCAAGGTCACCGAAAGGTCGAGTGTTGTAATAATCCGAAGTTCCAGGCAAATTAGCGAAACCGTAAGAGCCGACCAAATCACCTCTGGTTCTCGTATTATAATCTTTAAGGGTGCCAATTTTGGCCAAATTTCCGGAACCAGGAACGGGGCAAACCTCGAAATTGTGGCTCGAAACTGGTTCCGCGAACGACATTGGTGGCAATTGTCGCAACTGCGACATGACATTGTCCGTGAAAGTGTCGTAATCTTCTTCGAGTCGAGAAACTTTCCGTTGCCGTTTTTTCTGCGTCTGCATCGCGGCTTCCTTTCCCTGAATTTGCCTTCGTTTCGCTTGGTATTGGCGTCTCTTAAGTTTTTTTAGATCTGGAAAACCAAAAATTATTACCAATTATTAAATTTGGTTGATTAATCTGTAAAAAATACTTTCCGTTCGGTTTGTTGTACACGATGTGAAGAATATTTCATTATTTCGCTCAAGTTTTTAGAAATAAAAAAATATATATCAGAGTTTAATAGAGACAATTTTTTTCTTAGTTTTTGTTCTTTTTTATTTTTGTTATACTGATTAATATTTAATTATAACAAAGTTATTTTTTAACGGTACTTTGTAAGTAATGGGCGGAAAATTGAATTTATCAATAATTGGTTTAGAAATATTAAAAATTAATTAATTTGTAGTCATCACTCAAACAAGCTTTCATGCCACGTGAAAGTATACAACTTAAAGGACAATTACCAAATTTTATTTAAATTTAAGAAAAAATGAAAAAATTTTTATTGGGTTTTAACATTTATTTCGCACTTATTGTCCTTAAATTATTTTTTCGAATTTTCTGTCATCGATATGAATGTAAAATATGAAAATGTATAAACATTTTTTTACAATTTTCGATTTTCTCCATTTTCAAATACAAATTAGTTTCATTAAAATTCTGAATATTTAATCTTCCAAACGTATGCACTCCAATTATATTAAGTTTCACGTTTACATTAAAATTCATGATAAATTATCAACTCAACATTTTTTTCATTTGCTTTTTCAATATCTGAATGTACATTTCCAGATTTCCTGAACTTCAAATTTGAACCATACAATTTTTTGTACCTCCAAACATTTTTTTATAAAAAATTTGTCAACGAGAAGGAAACTTTTTCTAGTTTACATAAGTTCCACTCTAAAACCTCACCAGTTTTATCATCAATGCTTCCATCCACCATTTCTTCTTTGGCGACCATAAACTCTTTGGTATCATTCATCTGCATGGACGGCGCGACATTCGTCATGGCGACGTCCTCCCCAAGCTCCTTCTTGATCTCCGTCAAGAGCACATGGTGCTGTTGGACCTGACTGTTTTGACCTACAATTGACCTTTGCGAAATCGAAGTATTGACCAACAAATTCTGCGGCGCCTGCGAAATTAGTTGCTGTTGATTCGGCACCGTCGACATCATACTTCTTGGAGGCATTTGTTGTTGTTGCTGCTGCTGCTGCTGCTGCGGCTGCTGCTGAAACTGTTGTTGAGGGTGAAATTGCTGTTGAGGCTGTTGCTGCTGGAGCCCGGAATCCCTGGGCATGACGTTCATAGGCGGCGTCGCAATAATCGGGGACTTCGCAGGTGGTGTCACCATTCTTGTCAAATTTGTTTGGATTTGTTGAACATTATTGTTTTGTTGTGGTTGTGGCTGCTGATGCTGCTGCTGTTGTTGTTGCTGCTGTTGTTGCTGCTGCTGCTGTTGCTGTTGATGATGTTGTTGTGGTTGTTGCTGCAGCTCCATCTAAATTTGGATCAACATTTTTTGTTTCAATTTCAAAATCAAGGAAAATTTACACACATTCGAATTGTAGATAAAACTTCCAGTTTAAAAAATTTCTTGTAAAACACAAAATCGAAGAATATTGAAAATTCTTACCGTTTGCGTCGTAGGCTGTTTAACGAAAGTGGTGACGATTCTTTGCTGGGGCTGAACGTTCGTCGTGGAGGAAGAAACTGACAATGGAGGTTTTGGCGGTTCTTCTTTGGTTTTTGTGCTGTCAGTTTCTACTGTCAAAAACGAGGTTTCCTTGCTGATCAAGGTTTGTTTGGCGGTGGTTTTCACAACGGAATCGTTGAGCAAAGATGGCAGCAACGAAGACGACACCTGTGGAATCGGCCGGGAAAGTTGAGTTTCCAATGACGTGACCAAGGGCGACGGGGAGGAACCGGAAGTCGTGGCGCAAGCGATGTTCTGCAAAAGCTGTTTCAAGAGCACGTTTTGCGACTCGTCCATCCTTTGGGAAACTGCAGAAATGCTCGTGGAAATGGCGCTGGTCGAAGTTATATCGTTTTTCATGCTTTCCGAATCCATTCCGAGTTTTTCGGAGGGGAGCGCGAGTTTCGAGGCGAGACCTTCGGCGTCTTTTTTGGCTGGAAAAACAAGAACATTTCGATATGAGAAATGACCAAATTTTTTTTAATTTTTTTTTTTTTTTTTTTTAATAAAACTTAATGTGGAATTATGAAACCCTAGCGAAATTTTTAAAGAATTCAACATTTTATAGAGTCGATTTCATAAGTTCAAAAATTTACTAATTTTAACTGCTTTGGCAACATACAAAATTTTGAAAATTTCAACATGACCAAGAACCCAAAAATTTCAAGAAATTCCAAAAAGTACTAAAAAAAGTGACTAAAAAAAACACCCACCATCCATATCACAACTTTTCCCGTCGATCGGAAGCACCCCAGTCGACTTGTACTGCAAACCCTGAACCGAACCAAGCTGTGACTGCAACAAAGTCGGAGCCTGGGACAAAGTCGACTGAAGAATGCTCGTCGTGACATTGATGCTATTGGTCGTAATCGCCGTCGCCATCGGTGGAACGATTGTCCTCGCGCATTGTTTCGTTTGTTGCCCGGCGCTCATCACCATTCTCATACTCCCAGAATTCCCAGAATTCACCTGCAGAATCGCCTGGACGTTCGGCGCCCGTTGCAGAGAGGTCGGCGTCATGACGGAGCTCAAAAGATTCGTTTGCGTGAGGATAGTATTAGCGCGAAGACCCGCCGTGCTCGACATCGCGGACCCCGCGTTCGCTAGCATCGCGTTGAGCATTGCGTTGGAAGTGATGGAAATGCCCGAACCCGCGCTTCTGCTGGGCTGATTCGTAACGTTGCTCAAAGTCGTGAGATGGAAAAATTGCTCATTTGAGGATTTCGTTATGAGGCCCGACATCGCGGCTTCTTTAGAGGTCGTGGATGATTCGGCTTCGACGAGTTTGTGCAAAATCGGAGTTGCCTGGGTTCGAGGTATTTGGGTCGGGACTCCGTACTTGGGAACTGTAAAAAAATATGAGATTTATTTTTAAAACACGATGACGAAGTATCAGAATCAGTATTAAGTTCGAAATTAATTTAATTTAATTTTCTTTTCTTGTATTGGATAGTTTTTTTGGAATGTGTAGACTGAAGGAGAGAATTGTTGACTGAACTAGTAAATAGTTGAAATGTCTATTGGAAGTCAGTAGAAATCATTGAAACTAATATTTTTCCAGGGATTTTGAGGAACTTTGGTGAACTTCATAGTATTCCGAAGCATTTTCTTGAATTTTTCTGAATTTTTGGTCACTTTAAAAATTACGTTAAAATGTCGATAATTTTTCGAAAGTTTCGAAAATTCTCTTTTTTTTAGATTCGTAAAATGTTGGCATTATTTTTGAGTATTTTCGAAATTTTTAGGGACTTACCTATGATTTTTCAGTCGTTCTAGAATTTTTATAAATTTGTGAAAATTTCAAAGATGAATATTTCAGAAAAATACATACTTTTCCTACTGTTGTTATTTTTTAAACGTTCTCTTTTAGGACTCAAATGCCTCTAAAACTCGTCTACAGTAATATTCAAGAGAACATTCAAGAGATTTTTATCATTTTAAAGAAGTCATTCTGCTGAAATTTGTATATATCTCTAAAATTCTGAAAATCTTACAAATTCTGGACAATTTTCAAAATACTCGCAGGTAAAAAATCGTTCATACATACTTGAATTCATCGCGGAAATTGTCTCACCAGAAACTACGATAAAATGTTTGGATCGAAAATCTAAGGCGAAATGATAACACGATAATGATTGGTCATTTCATCTACCCAAGAAAGCGGGAAGAATGTTTACATGAAAAATGACTGAAATATTGATTACTCAGAAATTAGGAAGTAAATATTTTGAAACAAAATTCTTCAAAAATGTTTACATGGACAAATATTAGTTACCATAATATAGCAATAAATTCTTTTGAGTATAGAAAAACTCACGAATATTAGAAAAATCTACGCACCTTTTTCGGAATTCAGAAAAATAAACGAATTTATAAAAATCTGCAAAAATCTTCATCATTTTGCGTAAGTTTTCAAAAATTTTCGATATTTTAAGAAATTCTTGCATTATTACAAGAATTTCCCTGAGTTTGACATTTTATAAATTTTTCCAAGTTATAACGAAATTTTCTTGAAAATTCATAAAATTATTTGCTTATTGCTCTGAAAATATTAATCTAATTTCCAAAACATTACATCATCGACAATTTCAATTTACCGAAAATTTCAATAAAAACTCACGACAAAAATTTCAGAAAATTACAACATCCCAAAAATGATCCTGAATTTTCCAAAATTCATAAAACTTGAACCATCCCACATTTGCATAATAAATTTCGCTACATTTTCAAAAATGCTTTCAAAATTCAAAAAATTCTAACAACCTTCAAAACACTTTACACCAGTAAAAAATCACGTATATACATACTCGAATTCATTGTAGAAACCATCGTCACCACATTCGACTGTGCCGTCGTAGGAAACCCTTGACTGCTGCTGTGCAACGACGACAGCAACGTCCTCAGCTGCTGGGACACCGTCACCACGTTCGACGTCACATCCGTAGGTTTCGACAGCGGGGAAAGATGCGGTGTCACCGACGCGCTTTTCTGCAGCTGCGCAATCGTACACGCCACCCCAGATGGTGTCACCTTCTTCGGAACGACGTTTTTCGGCGAACTCTTCGTCTCCGCGTCATTTCTCGAAGTCCCAGGTTCCAGGTCCGACAACGGATCCTGCAGAATATTCATGGGAAGCGTTTCCAAAGGCGTCAACTGATAAATCATATTCTTCTTCGACTCGATGGAGTCGGACATTTCCTTCGCCGAAATAATGTCCTGCAAAATGTCCAAAATTTCCGTCGAAGCTTCCTCCTGTTGTTCTTCCGGCTGTTTCTCATCTTTGGCGGCGTAAACCACCACGGAACTGTTACTTTTCGACACCGAAACTTGTGTTTCTTTGGGTTTCTCGGGTTCCTGAATTTTGAGGAACGCGCTTTTATCGTCCTTCTTTTCGTTATCGCATTCCACATCGTTTTCGAGAATGTTAACCAGGGAAAGATCGTCGGCCACCGGGGAAATTCTCTTCAAAGACGGAACTTGCGCTTTTTCGCCGTTAGCAACGTTGTCATTCGGATTGTGTATAGCCTCCAGCATACTTTCCAATTCATCCGTGGTGTTCATTGCTTCGCTTTCCTTTTCATCTTCGTTTACTTGCTTGTCTTCGTCTACGTTAGGATTTTCAGATTTCGTACCAATCTCATTGTTGCTCGAAACATCCAGAACCGACATTTTCGGTCGCGACAAAGTCGACGTAGGTTCAACTTGACTCGCCACCATACGAGCGTGAGGAACGCTCGAGAAACTGGAAATTTCGGGAACGGTCGTGTTCATAACCGTGAGTTTGTCCAAAAGAACGTTGAGCGGCAACGACGACGAAACCGCGATTTCTGGTGTCTTGGAACTCGAACTCGAAACATTCTCGAAAACTTTCTGACTCAATCTGGCCGCTATCTTCGCATCGGTCACGATATTGGCCATATTCACGGTGGGAATTGGCTTCGTGATTTCATCTTTCTCAACAGTCGTTTCGTTTCTGGCTACGCTCGCGATCTCGGCAACTTTCCTCGTGCCCTCTTTTACCTCCTCAACTTTCGGAAAATTCGACACCCCGGCAACTTTGGCCTTGGCTTCGTCGTCTTTGGGATTCGCGCTGAATTCCGGCGATTTCATGGGATCCAAAATCAAAACCCCGGAATCATCCAGAATCGTCGTAACCACGACATCGGTCCCCGGAGAAGTCTGAAGAAACGCGCTGGGCGAAGTTGGATTGTCTAGCTCGATCCGTTCCAGGGTCTCCGAAGCGTCCGAAGCCTTCCTCCGCGACTCCAACAAATCGTCGTCGTTCCCAGAACCGTCGACTTGGGAGTGTTCGGGATGTATCTCTAGAATCTGCATGAGTTCGTGACCTTTGGCACCGTCGGCGACCAAATCGTTCCCAAGTAACTCGTTGCCATCGATCGACAAATCCACGACCACGTGATCGACCGGGGCGAAAAGCATGTATTCCTCTTGCATGTCAACTTCCGGACTCCCGGCGATGACCATGTCCGCTTCGGCGTCGGCAAATTGCTCCATGTCCGAAATGTCGTCGCTGTCTTTCTGCGCGGTCGAACTCAAGGTCACTTCGGTGTTGACAATCGTCTTGTCGTCGTCGTAATCCGTGGTATCCGGTATCGCCTCCATTTTCTCACCAGGACTCGAGCCGATTTCGGCACTTCTTGCGGTGCTCTTGCCTTCCTGGTTAGCGATCGGCGGTGTCTGCGGCGGGGTATGCGAATCGTCGTCGAACTCGTTGTAATCCGCGCAAACCAAAGAATTCATGGTCGACTGCGATCCTTGGGCCGCCTTCTGAGAAGTGTTGGGCTCGTCCTCGGATGCGCTCAACTGGGGTTCCGCCATTTTGCCTTTGCTCGACTCGGGCTTGGCCGACCACATGGGTGATCCCCCCCTCAAACCAGGTTTGAAGAAACCGTGCTTTTTCCACATATCCAGAAGCGTCGCTCGAGGGTTCGACACTCCAAAATCCGATTTGGAGGCACATCGATCTTTCCAAATTTCCGCAAACTTCGTGGGCGAAACACCCGACGTCGGCACTTCCATGTCGGAGCAAGTTTCATCGTCGGAACAAAGATCGCCACCCGCGGTTCTTCTCTCCATAATTTGGGCTCGACGGGCAGCGCTCCTCCTGCTTTTCTGATCTGCCATTTTTGATAAACTCGATTGGGACTCCAACAACATCCTCTGCGATCCTCCTTTCAAACCCATTGAGAAATGCCCGTCCCAGATCGCTGGAAGCGTCATAATCTGGTTCCGGGGCGTTCCACCGCCCCGAATCATGTGCTGTTCGAGGTTCTGTTCCTGGGACAATTGCTGTTGCTGCTCCCCGACGTTCATGCTCACGGACGCTTGACCACCGTAAGAAGAAAGGGGCGTGTGGGGCGTCAGAGGCGTCCTCGGAGTACCCGGATTCTCCACGCTCTGGGGACGATCCGGCATCGCCGGGCTGTTGCCGTTGGACGTTCTTCGCTGCATTTGCATTGGCGAGCCGCCCACCATGGGACTCCTCGGCATGGGAGAATTGGGCGTCTGACAGGGTGGCGGGTGATGGGCGTTGTTTATCTGGTGCAGCATCGGCGAAGTTGAATGATGGGTTCGCGACATCGGGCTCGGCGGTTGGTACTGGGACATCGGTGAATTCGGCAGGACGCGATTGCTGTTCATGGGACTCGACGGTTGCGACACCTGGGGCTGTTGAAGCATGGGCGAACCGATGGTTTGCTGAACGATGGGACTGCGAGCCATTGGCGAACTCGGGGGTTGCCCGAAATTCGATTGCTGCTGAATCTGGTGATGGAGTTGCTGTGGACTCGGGGATGACGTCGGGCGGGTCACCATGTTCGAGTTCTGGCTCGGCGGTTTTTGCATCATCATTTGCTGGGATTGCTGTTGTTGCTGATTCTGCTGCTGCTGTTGGAAGTGTATTATCTGTTGCCTCTGAGGAAACTGTTGATGCTGTTGCTGCTGGAAAAGCTGCTGGCGTTTCTGGGCCACTTGGAGAGCCCTCAGGGCCACGTTGGTCGCGTCTTGGTTGACTTCGTGTTGTGTTTGCTGCTGTTGTTGTTGCTGCTGCAGCATTTGCTGACGCTGCAACATTTGCTGCTGCGTCAACAAAACTTGGGTCGTCTGTTGGTTATGCACCACGCCACCTAGCTGAAAAAAGAACATCGAGAAACGAGGTTATTTTAGGGCCCTGTGGAAAGCATAATATTGAATGGGGTAGAAGTTGAAAAAAAGAATTCTTCCACAAAATTATTGACAATATTCACAAGTTTTCAAATTTTGATTACAATTTTATTTAATAATGTCGAAAACTCACCGGAATCGGCATCCTCGACCTTGGCCCGCCCTCCGCAACTGCCCCTGGCCTCGCGAATCTCTGCGCTATGTTGTGCTGGTTCCTGTTGTCCTGGGTAAACGGCCCAGGATTCGACGGCATCTTGCCGCCCACTACCATGCGCTGCTGTTGCTGCTGTTGGGGCGCCATCCTCGGCGGGCATATCCCCGAAGCCGAGGCCATCACGCCGCCCGGGCTGAAAGGGCTCTCGTGGCCCTGGGAGTGCGGCTCCACCATTCGCGGCGACGCTTGCTGAATGTGTAGGGGCGACATCGTGCCCGGGTTCGGCGTCGTCGGATTGCCCGGACTGTGTTGGACCATGGACGGTACGCTTCCCGGGCTGTGCTGCACCATGGACGGGACACTGCCCGGACTGTGCTGCACCATGGACGGGACGCTGCCTGGATTCGGACTGTGGGGCACGAGCCCGGCAGGACTGTGCATGGGCGGCGACTGCTGGGACTGCGACGTCAGCGGGGAACACGGTTCCCCGCTGGATTGCGCCTGCACGTGTTTTTGCTGCTTTTTGTTCTCATATTCTTGTATCAACATGCCGTGCTGTCGCGACTGCTTGCGGCTCGTGTCAAGTTGTTTTTGGAGCACGGCCTGCTCGCTTGAAATTCGCTGGAGATCGGCTAGGTCGTTCTCCGGGAGCTCGTTCCCGGATTTGCGAAGTTGCCGTTGGCGGCTGTTGAGGGACTGGGGAGAGAAAGAGAATTTCTTTTCTACAGAAAATATTACAAAAAGAAAGACGGGCTGGTAGATGGAAAAAGAACAGTACAACATAAAAGAATTGTGCACCGCCCCACCCCCACGGAAAAGAATTGAACCGGAAAAAATTGTACCACGAGCGAAGAATACGGACAATAATGTATAAGGATTGTGAAATGTGTATAAGGATTGTAAATGTTAAGAAAAATTCAAAAACTTGTAAAAAAACAAGTATGAATAAAGACAATTATTATTATATTACTAAAAGAACATATCGAAGAAAAATCAGAATTAAAAAACTTGGAGTGTGTCTGGGACACGAGTTTGTATTTTTCCCACGTATTTTTTTCTGAAAAAATCAGTTCAGTAGGTACAAATTGAAATTGAAAAATTTATGGGATGGTATTTATACTCAAAAAATGACAGATTCCTAAAGTTAATAAAAAAATTGCATATTTTTCATACCTTTCTGGCCTTGCGAAGTTTGTTGACTTCGGTTTCGTAATATTTCAATTGCTGGGCCAAAGCGCGCTGTTGGTGATTCAGCCAAATTTCGTATTGCATTTGAACTTGGCGATCTTGCTCCGTGACAATGTTGTCCGGGGGAGCGGGTGGCACGGGCATGTGCGGAATGTTGAAAGTCGCGACTCTCGCTGAAATAAAGAAATATTTTTCGCAATTAAAAATCGAACGTCTATCAAACTTCCCCTCGACCACTAAAGATGTTTACACATATTCCAAAACTCACGTTCGGGTGGCGTTTGCGTCGCGATCGGCTGCCTTGGCGGTGCCTGGACCGTCATTTTCCCCGGATCGGCGTTTGCCCGCTGCCAATTCGGGTTTGTCACGTTCGGTGCTCGTGGTCCGCAAGATGCCTGAATCGCCGGGATTCCACCCGGGACGTTCGCGATCCTCTGCGTCGGCGAAGTCATGGGAGCCGTCCCCATCACAGCATCCGTCAACCTGTCGAATTCCAGCTGGCTCAACAACGCCGATCGCGTTTCAACCGATTGCTGCTGCTGTTGCTGCTGCTGCGGTTGTTGTGGCTGCTGTTGCTGCTGTTGTTGAATCGGCTGCGTTTGTTGTTGTTGTTGCTGCTGCTGCTGAGGTTGTTGCTGGTGTTGTTGCAGCTGCTGTTTTTCCTGTTCACGTTTTTCTTGCTCCACAAGATCCTCGAGCAGCAACGGTTGTTCCTGCGAACACGACTGCTTCCAGTTATGGTAAATTTTTTTAAACATTTGGAATGATGATTTTTTTTTTTTTTTTTTTTTTTTTTTTTTTTTTTGGTCTGGGGGTCTTTTTAATTTAAAAGGTGTCAAGCGGTGTTTTGGTAGGGTTAATTTTTTTTTTAAATATAGACGGAACTTGACACCTTTTGAATTGTTGGCCTTTATTTAAGGAAGGGCAAGGGTGAAATTATGGATAATTCTGATTTACTTGTAAAAATGTTTGAATACTTTTTCGTGTATTCATTTCTTCATTTCTTAGTTGCCATCACTTGACTGAAAATGAAACACAAATCAATGAAACAGTATTATTTAAACGTAAATTTTCACTAATTCATTCAAAAAATTATACGAATTTGCATTTTTTAGCACGCTATAAGAAGCAGTTAAGGGAACGAAGAAAGTATCAAGGGTAATTGGAGGTAAAGTTTTCGATCGGTCGCGAATGTTAGGCCGAGTCTCGCTCACCTGGAGAAGCAATGGTCTTCGGTGCTGATGGGACATCATTCTGGGATCCATGATTGGACCCTGGGGGACCGCGGCCGGGCCCTGAGGTACCGTTACCGGACCCTCGGGGGCCATAATAAGACCCTGGGGGGCCATAACGGGGCCCCGGGGTGCCATGATAGGGACCTGGGGCGCCATAATCGGGCCCCGGGAGGTTCTTATCGGGCCCGGGACGGGCCCCTGGAGCCTGTAACGCATGGTTTGCGCGGGGGCGCCGGTCCCCGGGAGCCTCGAATGAATGGTAGGCATGGGGGCCCTCATACGCATGGGGAGCCTCAAAGCTCGCTCTCCTTGACAAAGCTGCATCTAAACATGCACCAACACCAATGCATTGCAATACACCCAGGCCAACACAGCTATACCAGCCATTAATTATTGTTAAATATGCTTTCTTTCCAAGAACGTAACCAAAGAAACTCAAACAAAAACGGAAATCAAAGAAAAGAAAGAAAAAAAAAAAAAAAAAAAAAAAAAAAACTAAAAAAGGTAGGGTTTCGAACCAAAACTGTTATTGCTACTCAGGTGTTACCAGACGTCTCACATGGAACAACGGATTTTCAGGTTCAGCAATTGAAAAGTTAATTTATACGTTAATTTTTTTTCAATTCAATTGTGAGTTTAAAAAAATTCGCGAAATAGGGGTGTCTAAAGCAGGGGGAGGGAATACGAAAATATTACAACATAAGGTGGAAGAGTACTGTACTGTTAGTGATTCGTTGTAAATCCAAATGTTTTCAAAAAATGTTTCCAAAAATAGAAGCGTCTGGTAGCCCTAATTACTACATCCCAAAAAAAACACAATAATGAAAGTTTAAAAAATGTTGAAAACATTATTCGGTCGATTGGGGATAAAGGATTTCATAAAAAACAATTGTCATCAATATCAAATCGTTAGAGACACAAGATTATCAACAAATGTTTTCCAGGAAACTAACGATACCATATAATATAGTATCGAAAATTTCCCCCCACCGCCATATGATTTTTAAATTTTAATTCGAAATTGACCCGCATGCAAAAGTGAAAAAAATGGAAAAAATTTGTAAGATATACATTTTCAACAATAATATTATAAAAATACCGGAACTTGAAAGACAATAATAATAATAATAATAATAATAATAATAATAATAATAAAAAACAAGTTCAAGAGAATATAAATGATTTTGCAGAACTCAACTTACAGTACAAAGAAAAAAAATCAACCAATAAGATTAATAAAAAACATGCGATCGTCAACGAAAGCAAAACAAACCGGAACAGAAGAAGAATAAAAACAAAAATAAAACATTTACATTTTATAACCAATATTCTAATCATGCTATTCGCTCTGAATTTGTATGCTCTTCAGAAAATCAGACAACAATTACTTCTACCAAAAAAGTCATAATCAAACTATTAAAAACAAAAACAAAACAAAAATACTCCTGGAAAGAATGAACTCGAAAACTCTATTTATAATGAAAAAATCAACATCCAAAGTACTCCAAATAAGTAAACTCTTGAGAAACCAAAAAAAAAAATTGTTCACCCGCCAAAAAAACTAAACTAATACCCCTAAAATGCTCCTCTGAAGCGGTTAAAGCGCTTTGCCAAGTCACGATAAGATTAAGTCTCATGGGGTTTCCAGGGCGCGATGTTAATAAAAAAAATATGCCAAAACCAAAACTAAAAATGATTCCTCCACAAAAAAAAGAATAAACAAATGGAAATTGAAACAAAAATTATGTCACTGCTCGAAGTTAGTATGAGTTAAATAAAATATTATGCATAACACACCTGCATGGAGGCAGGGTACG
The DNA here is from genome assembly GCA_030522785.1 of Platygaster equestris. Lineage (NCBI taxonomy): Eukaryota > Metazoa > Arthropoda > Insecta > Hymenoptera > Platygastridae > Platygaster > Platygaster equestris. The sequence goes on from JAPYZK010004283.1 coordinate 12,782, forward strand.
GCGGAGGAGGTCCGGGGTACGGCGGAGGGGGCAGCGGCGGCGGCGCCAATGGCGGCCTTGGCGCCAGCATGTGACCGGCGGGCACGGTTCTTCCCGCGGGAACTCCTTGCGCCCGAATTCCCAGACGTTGTTGATGTTGAACTGCGGCTATAAAGCCAACATTGAATTATAATATTTGTTATTGCAATCATCAAAAATCCAGGAACAATAAAATTGAATATTTTTGATCATTCAACACAAAATTCGTGACGAAACTTCGGTTCTAACTTATAAATAGATAAATTAACAAATAGACAAACTGAAAAAAAAACTGGTACACTATAACAAATTCAACACCATTTTCATTACACGATTTTCAAAAAATTTTTCAAATTGATAACTCGGAGCCAAGAAAAAAAGAAATTTATTTACTTAATTTGATTCTTGAACAAAAAATTTTGAAAAATGAAAACAGTGAAATCAAATTAATAAAGTTTTTCTTTTCTCGGCTCAGAATAATCAGTTTGAGAAAAAATTTTTCGGACTAACAAATTAATTTATGAAGTACAAAAAAACTCATCGAGTGTAAAAAAATAAAAAAATAAAATCCGAAAAAAAAACCCAAATAAATTAATAAATAGACAAACTAAAAAAAAACTGATACACTACAACAAATTCAACACCATTTTCATTACACGATTTTCAAATAATTTTTCAAATTGATGACTCGCAGCCAAGAAAAAAGAAAATTTTTTTACTTAATTTGATTTTTGAACAAAAAGTTTTTAAAAATAAAAACAGTGAAATCAAATTAATAAAGTTTTTTTTTCTCGGCTCAGAATAATCAATTTGAGAAAAATTTTTTCGGACCAACAAATAGACTGAAGTACAAAAAAACTTATCTCGAGTATAAAAAATAAAAATAAATCTGAAAAAAATCCCAAAATCCCCCTCAGTTTCCAAAAATCCAAAAACCAGAATCCAACCTTGCAACTGTGCTTGGGAAATCCTCGGCGGGTGCCCGGGGAACGTTTGGGGATAGCTGACGATGACGGTGTTCGTGGAAGTGACGATGCCGACGGCGCCGTCGGACGCCAAAATCCGTTGTCCCGGAAGCAGAGGACGCCCAGAGGCCGCGGAATCCTCCAGATGTTGCTGCATCTGCTGCTGAACCATTTGGTAATTCGGACGCGTGGGAGGGTGATTCGCGGGAACCGCGTTTCCCGGTTGCTGCTGCTGCTGCTGAGTTTGTTGCGGCTGCTGTTGCTGGGACGCGGTCGTTTGGACCGGCGATTGCGCCACATTCGTCGTTTCCGGTGTTCGGCGAACACTGCGAACACTTTCGTTGTCGCTTTCAGAGTCGGTAAGATCGACGCTTTTCGAGTCGCCATCTTTCGCGTCTTTATTTTCCTCGTCTGTTTTGGCTTCGACTTGCTCCAGACTGTCCAGGATGTTGGTCGGCGGGCAACCAGTGTTGTTGCTGTCGTCCTGGTCGACGTATTCGAGGATGTTGAAATCGGGGCCGATTTCATCTTCAAAAAAAGCAGTAAATATAATTACCCTACTGATTGTAGTTTTTATAAGAACAGGCAAAATTTTTATAAAATCAGTGTATTATTTATAAAAATTCTTTTCTTTATAAGGTCGATTTTATAAAAGATATAAAAAATTTTCGATTTTTATAAAGTTATTTTATAAAAACTTCATAAAAAAATTTTTTTCATAAAATCTGTCTACATTTTTATAAGATTCATCTGTTTTTTTCTGAAAACAATTAAATGTCTCCAAATTTTTTTATAAAACCTTTATTTTTATAAAAACTTTGCGATTCCTATAAAAAGTTTCATATTTTTATGAAAAAAACTCGCCTGATATAAGGAATTCCACTTATAGTAGTATTTGCGTACGTTTTTATTACACAAAGGAATAGAGAATCATATTCGTAACGTTTTTTAGCAATTATAAAACGTAAAAACATATGATTTTATAGGATTTGAAAATTCTTCGACTCAAATTAAAAATAAGTCTCGAAATTGACATGAATTTGATGGACAAGAAAGTTGACTATCGGATTTCTGATGCAAAGGTCGCAAGATCAAATCCCGCTGCCCCCAAAAAATTTTTAAATTTCCTTCAACACGAAATTTGAGCTAGAGCCTCATAAACTGGATGAGAAATGGTATATACATTAGCAAAATGATCCAAAAAAAGTTGGAAAAAGTTTTGCATATTTTTAAAAATGTTGAAAAACAATTTTTATAAAAAAATTTTTTCATAAAACTTTTATAGAACCACTTTATAAAAAATGCAATTTTATGAAACTTTTATAAAATGGACCTTATAAAAATTTGTATAAAAATTTTTTATAAGGTTTTTATAAAAACTAGAATCACTAGGGTAGTTATTACATTAATAAAATATAAGAACTTGAGATTTAAAAAATATTGTTGGAATGACTTCACTATTTTCAAAAACGATCGAAATTCAAGCTTTGACATTTCTGAATTATGTACTTCAGATACTGTA
>JAPYZK010004284.1:0-10658 GCA_030522785.1 Platygaster equestris
AAGCCCCTGAGCAACGGGAAAACCCGAAAACTATTCGGCTAGTTGACCCGACACCGTTTGGAACGTGAACAAGCGAACCCAAAGCCCGGCCTACAAATTTGACTTAGAAAATATTATAAACTTTTCGCCTACCTAGCGCTATGGCGCGAACAAACTTCTTATTTAAATATTAACTTTGGACTTCAAACTTTACAACTGAATTCTAAATTTAAATTTTAAAATTTAAACTTTGTACTCCAAATTTCGAACCTAGGGTTTAAAGTTCTTACTACTATTCTGAAACACACATTTCCAATTATTCGAACTTCAAAATTAAAATGTGAACTCTACTGAACTTTTAGTGGTGGGGGGAGTTTGAACCCCCTCCCCCCCCCCACTGGATCCGCCACTGTGCTCATCCCCCAATTATTCCGACACAAAAATCACGCGGATATTGGTATAAGTTCGCCGTGAAACTTTTTGAACGTTGAATATAAAAGACTCTTATATATTGGCGAATGGGGAATAAATAAACAGAACGAAAAAACCTATAAGAATGCAGAGTTTGCACGTTGATTCTGCTCTGGTGAACGAACTTTTCGGTTCAAATTATGAAAGCGGAATAACTAAACGGCTTTTACAGCGAGAACGACGCGTTTGAAAAGCTCCCGAAATAGTCGACCACGTCGGCATTTTATTGCGCTATCAATTATTCATTGAATAGTCAACTATTGATCGATGTAATGCGAGCGTTACGAGACTTAAAGAAGAACATTGAAAAATATTCATTCTTTCATCGTTTTTACTATCATTTACGATTATCGAATGATCTATACATTGTCGAGGATTTCATAGAATTCAGGATAGAAAATATGATTTCAACTAAAAAGAATTGGATTATTTTCCAAGATAAATTCTCAGTGAAAAAGATGCGAAACATTATTGTAATTTTACGTGATGTTTTAATTATTAACATTTTAGAAATTCTGAAAACCTTTCGATTTCCGAAATAATTCAAATTTCCGTAATACACTTTCAACATCAAAAATTTTTTGAATTCCCAAAACTTTCCAAATTTTTGGAATTTTCAAAAATTTCAGAATCATCTAAATTTTCAAAATTATCAAAATTATTAAAATTTTTTGAAATTTTCATATCCCCAAAACCCAATATACAGGAATTTTGATTTTCTGAGACATTTGATTTTCAAATATCACATATCACGATCTTGATCGAGCGACGAATATTCCGTTCGAAAAATCAAATCGTCCTGGCATATATCTGGATTTATATAATTGCGAAACGTGCATCGATTCAATTCAGAAATTCTGAAACGGTATTGCAGGTAAATTGCTAAATCTAGCGTGTGGAGTATACATGGCGGGTTCGGTGGGCGAAAAAATGAGCCGAGGGGAAGGAGGAAACGAAGTCAATCGCGTCTGCGGCTGATCGGTTTTATACCGGTTGGACGATCTGACGTTTATGTAACGTGTTTATTCGCAATGGCGGATCTAGAATTTGATCCTGGGGGGTTGGGGGGGGGAGGGGGGGGCTTCCGTTCCTCGACTAAATTTTTAAAAAACGAATAACGATTATTCATTAGTACAATATGAGTAAGACTTCATTTACAGATTGAGACTCACTTTACAATTCAACGTTTTTTTCTGTCGAAATCAAATTTTTAAATTTGGCTTCAATTATTTGATTGATTTTATTTAATATAATACGAGAATGACGAAATTTTTCAATTATAATTCCCAAAAACATGTATTTTTGGAATTTTTGAAGTTTCAGACATTTTTAAAGTTTGAAAATTTTGCAGTTGCGAAGTTTAGATCTGGAAATATGAAACAATATTTTAAGATTGCAAAGCTTTATAGAAACGTTTTGAGTTTATGACGAACTGCGGAAATTTTAAAAACAGAATTTCCTTTTTTTTTAAATGTAAAATTTTATAGTTGGATATCATTCACGTGTATATTTCCTCATTTTAGTATTTTTATAATTGGATTCCAGATGTGCAATGTATTAACTTATCGATTTTTCAATTTTTGTGTATTGTAATCATATTTGAAAAAAGAAGAAGAAACTTTCAAATTCATTATATTATATATTTCACTATACTGAAACAATAAAATCTACAAAATTCATAATTAAAGATCGCCAACTTCGAAAATTCAAAATCCGAAAAATTCCATTCTTGCCCCCCTTGGATTCGCCACAATTTATTTGGGTAAATCATTGCGAATTTGTCTCGGGAGTCTTTATACAACGTCAAATGCAACGAGATATAATTCGCTTTGCACTGGGGGAGAATTACCAACTGAATTTGTTCAGTTATTAAGAGCAGATTTACTGAATTATTCTCAATATCTCATGAATTATCCTTAGTGTCACTAGGATCATTGGTACGCGTGACACTAGTGACACTAGGAAAATATTATGTTCATGCGTATTTATGGACTCACGATTAAAATTTTCATCACGTTTTCGATAATTTATTGAAAATGGAGAAGGTATAACACGAGCGAAGAATGAATTTGAGAATTTTGGAATATTCATTATTTGTAATGTTTTCCGAATTTTCGCAGTTATCAAAATCCCCCAAAATTCTTGAATATTTTTTTGTTTCTGTGATCGGTTTTTTCTTTTTGTTTCTGTTCCACAATAAATGATAACGTGTTGAACTCAGATAAACTTTTTTATCACAACAACTAAAAGCACACAAACATTAATGTTTATTTCCCGATTCAAACGTTCTCGTTTCGTCGTTTCTTGAACACTGGTTGAAGGCTGACAAGCTTTATGTAACTAAGCTCGCGTTCTCTTCGATGTTCTTCTTCGGTGATTTTGCTGAGGAGAATCGGCCCGCTGACCATCATGATGATGGAGCCGAGCGGGGCGAGAAGCACAATCGCAAGAACCGACAGTCTCACGACGTCGATAGCGAGTTCGATTTCCTTCGGGTCCTCGTTTTTCCACGCTTGCTCCAGAGCCATTGGGCCCAGAGCTGCCTGTCATTTATAGACGAATTTTCTATCCATAAAATTTGTGGGAATAAACGTGGCTCGTAGTAACTTAAATTGTAAGTGATAGTTTACGTAAACTCTTGAGAAGAATTATGTAATTTCAAGAGAAAATATTACATGATTCTTCTCAAGAGAAGTAGAATTTCTCTCAATTTCAAGATAAAAAATAAGTCACGGTGGCAAATTAAGACCTCCCTCCCCAAAATTTTCTAGTCCCTAAAATTTAGAAGAATTTGTCAGTATGTCAAGAATTGGAAGACGTGAAAATGTTGACGTTTCGAAAATCGAAGCAATTTCAAAAATTTGAGTAATTTTTGATATTTCATCATAATTCTGAAAATCTCAAGGAATTCGAATCTTTCGAAAAGTGGACATTGTTCAATCAATTGTGAATGAATTATGATTATGTTTTCCATAATATATCCCTAGTGATCCTAGTTTTTATAAAAACCTTATAAAAAATTATTATACAAATTTTTATAAGGTCGGTTTTATGAAAGTTTCATAAAATTTGCATTTCTTATAAAGTGGTTTTATGAAAGTTTTATGAAAAAATTTTTTTTGCATTAAAATGATTTTCAACATTTTTAAAAATATTGAAAAATGTTTCCATTCTTTTTTGGATCATTCTGCTAATGTTTAAACCAATTTTCATCAGTTTATGAGGCTCTAGCTCAAGTTTAGTTTCGAAAGACATTAAAAAATTTTTTGGAGACAAAGGGATTTGAACTTGCGACCTTTGCATCAGAAATCCGATAGTCAACTTTCTTGTCTATCAAATCTATGTCTATTTGAATGCTTATTTTCAATTTGAGTTGAAGAATTTTCAAATCCCATAAAATCATATGTTTTTGCGTTTTATAATTGCTAAAAAACGTTACTGACTTGATTTTCTATTCCCTTGTGTAATAAAAACATATCAAATATAAGAAAAATTCCAAATATCAGGAAAGTTTTTTTTTATACAAAATATGAAACTTTTTGTAAAAACCGCAAAGTTTTTATAAAAATGCAGGTTTTATAAGAAAATTTTGAGGATTTTAATTGTTTTTATAGAAAAACAGATGACTTGTATGAACATTTCGACAGATTTTCAAAAAACACTTTTTTTATAAAGATTTGTAAAACCACTTTATAAAAATCGAAAATTTTGTATAACTATCATAAAATCAACCTTTAAAAAAAAATTTTTTTTTCTCAAATAGTTCACTGATGTTATAAAAATGTTGCCTGTTCTCATAAAAACGACAATCACTAGGGATACTGGTTACGAGTTCAAATAAACTAAAACTTCAATGGCACTTCAATTCAAAACCGCGCTCCTTTTTCCATAAATATCTTGAAACTCCGGAAGTATCCGAAAACCGTATAAATTCTTGAAAACATTCGTACAATGCGCAGTTTATTACCTGAAGCGTTCCTTTCGGTAACCACGAAAGGGCAATGAAAATCCGTTCTTTCGCATTAAACGGGGCGTGAAACGTTGCCAAGTACGCGAATATAAAACGTGCCTGTAAATCAGCCATAAAGAGTAACCGCGAAAAAGACAGTTGAAAATGTACGGCATATTAACGGGAAATTTACTATCAATCCTAGGTGAATACAGACGAAGTGCAGTCCGAATCTGGCGAGTGACCAGTTAGTCAGATTGATATCAGCCCCGATGACTCCGAGCAGTACGGGCTGCATGAAATGCCACATGTAATAACTGGCCTTGCGCAGCGGTCCGACCTGGGTGAAAAAGGTAGGAACTAAATCATGTTTAGCTGATTTTTAAGACCGAGATTTCACTTATATTTCACGCGTTTCGGAGGCAGGGATTATCCCTGATATTTTTCTCGGCGATAAGAGAATTGTCGATGGGTTTTTTAGGTCTATAATTTTATTGAACTTATTTTTGCTAGGGATTATTTTTTGCGTTGTGGTTTAGATAAGGGCATTTTTCAGGATTAGGGTTGGTTTATGAGTATGAGTGATGAGTGGTTGGATAGTTGACTACGAGTAGCGGAGTAATTAAAATGGGGGGGGGGGGGGGGGGGCTTTTGGGCGAAAGGGGGGAAAAAGTTTTTTATGGTCATAGGTGTCATATGGAAATTAATAGAAATTGCGGAGAAGTGAGAAAAGAATGGAATACGTGAAAATTTTTATTGACGATTGATTTGAACGATGTAAACATTTTCGAAACACTTGAATTTCTTGGAGTTTTCAACATTATGACGAAGTATTTCAAATGAGTTTAATTTCCGACATTGCTAAAATTTTCGAAACGTCAAAAGTTTTAAATTTCGAGATATTCGTAAATTTTTGCAATTCCTTAAATTTTTGGAATTTATAAAATTTTTGAAATTTTTACAATTGTGATAAAATATGAAAAATTATTGAAATTTTTATACTCTACCACAATTCTCAGAATCGCAGAAATCTATTTTTTCTTTTAATTTCCCAAACTTTGACGTTTAAACACATTTTCCTGAATTTTCGAAATTTCCTCGTAGAATATTTAGAATCTTTAAAACTTGCGTAAGTTTTAAAAATTCAAAAATTCTAAATATTTCGGAAACTTCCATTAAAATTCACAAAATTTTAGTAAGTCGTAGAATTTTCATAAATTAAAAAAATATTCTTAGGAAATCCATAAAAATAATTGATTAAAAAATTAATAAAATAATTAAAATAAATAATTTAATTAGTATATATAATAATATGATAATAATTAATTCAATTCCAATTAATTTTTATTGATTAAATAATTAATAAAAATTTCGAACTCCATTCCCTGCTAAAGTAATTTTCCAGATGAATAATTTCTTGCGATTAAAAAATAATTAACGAAATTAAACATTGGAATAAAAAGTACCAGAGTAAAAAAAATAAGCATAACTCTCAACTCCACACACTAATAAGAAATTAATCAAAAAAGTCATCAAACCACTTACATACGAAATAACCTACATTTTTAATGATTATTTCAAACGAAAGCAATTCTATCCTTCGTGACATAAGAAATAATCTCGGAGACTACATTAATTTAAATGAAAAATCACACTGCTACGATTCATCTGATTTACATTTGGCACAAATTATTTACTGCAATTAAATTACTCTTAAGAGAGCTCTTCACTATTTTATTAAAACATGGTTTGAAGAGAGCGAAGAGAGGTGTACATAAAAACTAACTCCGCGTTTCGAGTTCTTCTCCCTTTTCATTTTATACCCCGGGCTTGAAAAAAATATTAACGCCGAGGAAAAACGGGGCATGTCAAAAAGGCTCTTACGTCAAATGACGGTGATAAAAGTCGCCAGCACGTTGACGCTACGAACGACATGATCACGGCGGCTAAAAAACCCCCTCCGGTTATCGTGAACGTCGATGCCGCAGTAGTACACATCAATGATCCGACCGTCAATCCACCGACGCGGTATAGCAAAGCGTGATTCTTTAGGGAAAGACGATTTAAAGATTTCAGTGGCGAATCTGTTATATTATGGCTGAGGAGGGAGGGAGGGAGGGGGGTAGATTTTATTATTGAAGTTTAATATTTTTGGAGAATTAATAGATGATCAGGCTTTTTGACGACTAGATTTTTTTCTGCAATTTCCAAGCGTTTTTGGATATTTTCGGTAATTTTTTTTATTCAGGATTGTTCCCTAGTGACTGTAGTTTTATTAAAACAGGGAAAATTTTTATAAAATCAGTCAATTATTTATAAAAATTCGTTTTTTCACAAGGTCGATTTTACAAAAGTTATATAAAATTTTCGATTATTATAAAGTGATTTTATAAAAACTTTATAAAAAAACTTTTTTCATAAAATCTGTCAAAATTTTCATACAATTCATCTGTTTTTATATAAAAACAATTGAAAGCCTCCAAATTTTCTTATGAGACTTTTAGTTTTATGAAAACTTCGCGATTTTTATAAAAAGTTTCATATTTTTATAAAAAAAACTTTCTTGATGAAAGGAATTTCTTTCACAGTGATATTTCATACGTTTTTATTACACAAGGGAATAGACAATCATGTTCGTAACCTTTTTTTTCAGCAATTATAAAACGTAAAAACATGATTTCATAGGATTTGAGAATTTTTTAACTCAAATTAAAAATAAGCATCCAAGTTGACATAATTTGATGGACAAGAAAGTTGATTATCGGATTTCTGATGCAAAGGTCGCAAGTTCAAATCTCACTGCCTTCAACGAATTTTTAAATGTTTTTCGAAACGAATTTTGAGCTAGAGTCTCATAAACTGATGAAAAATGGCGTATGTACAGTAGCAGAATGATCCAAAAAAGGTTAGAAAAATTTTTGCCTATTTTTAAAAATGTTGAAAATAATTTTTGTAACAGAAATTCTTTTTATAATACTTTTATAAAACCACTTTGTAAAAATTGCAAATTTTATGCAACTTTCATGAAACCGACCTTCTAAAAATTGTTGTAAAAATTTTTTATAAGGTTTTTATAAGAACTAGAATCATTAGGGTTGCGAAACTTGAAGACCCAGAGTTATGGAGAAAATTTGGAATCGTTAGGAAATTTCGTTTCACCATAGGAAAATGTTCTAACTGTTTTGTGATAGGAAATGAAAGTTAGAGTTCATAAGCATTTCGAAGTTTCTAAGTTGTGAAGTTTGTGAATTATCGAAATTTTGTAACTTTTGGAGCTTTTGAAATTGTCAATGTTCGAGAATTTTTTGAGAATTGAGGACTCTGAAGGTTTGGTAGTTTCGGAATTTTGAAGTTTTCGAAAGTGTTCAAAAATTGCATAGTTATGAAGAATTTTGAAGTTCAAAGTTAGTGTAGTCTTGGAATTTTCAAAGTTTTGGTAATACCGAAAGTTTTGAAGGTTTCAATCCTTAAATTTTCGAAATTTTTGAAACTTGAGGATTTTGAGATTTTGACTGATGTGGATGAATGGTGAAATTTTTAAGCATTTTAGAGTTACGAAATTGTGAAGTTTTTGAAATTTTGAAACTTTTGAAGTATCACGAAGTGTAAAATTCTTGATATTTTGGAAATTTTGGACGTTTTTCAAAGTTTCAGAACTTTAAAGTTTTGAGAATTTCTGTAAATCTAGAATTTCAGGAATAAGTATGAATTTCGAGCGTTGAGAATCAAAAAACTGAATCGGAACTAGAAAATCAGAAATACAGAAATCAAATTATCTGAAAATCCCAAACATCGAATCAGAACATTATCAGAAGCTGTAAATTTGAAAGCCACATGCAATTTTTAATTCAATTTATAATAAGATGTGAGAGTTGACAATAAAATTCAACATTTCAACATTCCGGAATAGAGAAACTCATTCGAACGAGGAAATTTCTTATTTCAAGTTCCCCGCAAATTCTTTAAATTTCATCAAAGTCAAACGTCTTTGCCTATTTTACGACATAGCTTAAACCGTACGAACGCTAGGATTCCGAATGCTTGGGGGAAAAAACGCACTTGGATAAATACTTACGTGACTGCGATGCGGAAAGAATGCGAAAAACAAGCCCAAAAAAGTTCCCGCCATGAATCCCAACAAGAGGTCCCTGATAACGCCCGGTATGAGGGCATACCATTGATTCTTGAGCCCATCTGAAACAACGCGTCGTGGAATTCATGAATTCATATCACTGACATGCTTCCGTTCACGTTTTTCATGCAATCGATTTGAAGTTCGTCATCAAAAACTCGCTCAGAAAATCCAGTGACGTCTCTTCTAAATTTTCACAAACTATTTGAAAACTGCTCGAAAAAATGCAACACACTTCCAGTTCGAAAATTTGTCATCCCATCTTTCGTCTTCATTCGTCGTCCCACAAACCAAGAACTGATTTGATCGGATTTGATCCAGTCTTCACATTTCCTGTCCCTATCGAGTTCATAGTTTTTCTTTTTTGTTTTCCGAGTTGTACCTACTCCAGTTTATTTTCAAGGTATTCCGTTCAACATTGACTAAAGTTAGTATTACGTACCGTCACTGAAAACATTGGCAAAACAGATCGAAAACAGCGCTAGAATATGAACGTCGTCAATGGAAGTCGCTGTGCAGAGCAATGTAGCAATCCCTTTATCCTCCCCGTACCCATTCTCGGCCAGGGCGAGGGATGAATTCACAGTCACCACTGCAGACATACAAGCCAGTATTGCTCTGGGAATAACAAAGCGAAACGAAACGAAAATAGATTCATTATCCCCGATTTTTAGAGGAGTTTATTGATGGGATTTTTTTTGGAATCGTTTAGAAACTTGTGGCTTGGAAATTGTCCGGGAGCCTGCTTGTTGCGCTCCTGAGAAACCTGGATAATTTGCAATTTTCTGGCTAGATTGAAAATATTTACAAGTTTTGGAGTTTTAAAGTTTTGAGAATTTTTGCAGTTTTGAGGTTTTGAAGAGTTATGGAATTTTCAAGTTTTGGAAGTTTCGGAAATTTTAAAGTTGTTAAGTTTTGACATTTTTTAAATTCTGAATATTTCTAAAGTTTCGAAGTTTCGAGGAATATGAATAGAATTCTTAAATCTTACATGTTCGGAACTCTTGGAAATTCGAGATTTTGGAGTTTTGACGATTTTGGATATATTTCGCAGTTCTTGAGAACTTCAAATTCTGAAGTTTTGAAATTTTCAATATTTCGGAATTTCTAAAGGCTTTGGAAACTTTTGGAGTCGTGGAGTTTCTAAGTTTTGAACATTTATGAAGACATGAAATCAAGTTTATAAAACATTGTAATTTTGAAGTATTCGTGAATTTCGAAATATTTTTGAGTTTGATAAAATTTTGAATTCTGAAAGTTGTTAAGTTTTGGAATTTTCAAATTTTTGGAAATTTCGATGGTTTGAAGTATTTTGATGTTTTACAGCCTAGAAATGTTCATATCTTCGGAATTGTGGGTTATCCCAGTTTAGACTAATCTAGATTAATTTTGAAGGTTCTGAGCATTTGGAAGTTTTGAAGTTGTAGATTTTTGACGCTGTAGAATATTTGAGAAGTTCTGAAATTTCAAAGAATGATAATGTTTTTGAGTTTTGGAAGTTTAGGAAGTTTTTCAATTTTTAAAATATTACATATACGAGAATTTTGAAGTATTGACGTAATTTGAAGTTCAAAAGTTGTTGGGTTTTAGAATTTTGGAATTTACGAAATTTCGAAGCCTGGAAGTTTCGGAATGTTTGAATATTTCATCAAATTTTCTGAAGAATTTTTCAAGAATTCCATTGTTTTGGAGCATTTGAAAAATCGCATAGTTTTAAACGATTTCGGAGTTCACAAGCTGTTTAATTTCAGGATTTCCAAAGTCTTGGAAATTTTGAAAATTCTGAAGTTTTGGAGAATTCTGAAGCTAAGGAATTTCACGAATTTCGAAATTTCAGGAAATTTTTGAGTTTACCTTAGTGATTCTAGTTTTTATAAAAAACTTATAAAAAATTTGTATAAAAATTTTTGGAAGGTCGGCTGTATAAAAGTTTTATAAAATTTGCAGTTTTTATGAAGTGGTTTTATAAAAGTTGTATAAATAATTTTTTGTGATAAAAAAATTTTTTTAACATTTTTAAAAATATGCAAAAATTTTTCTAACCTTTTTTGGATCATTTTGCTACTGTATATACCATTTTTCATCAGTTTATGAGGCTCTCGCTCAAATTTCGTTTCGAAATAAATT
>JAPYZK010004285.1:0-10658 GCA_030522785.1 Platygaster equestris
GTCTTCACCTTCAACTGGTTGAATTTCAAAAGATCGCTGTCGACTTCTCCATAGGCGGTGTACAATCGACGCTGGTTGCTCCTCGCTTCCCGGTTGTCCCTCGATTTGGCCTGCATTTTCACGGCCAAACTCGCGTTCGGGCCGTTCAAAATTCCGTCCCCGCTACTGTACATCCCGCTAATCACCTCCACTTGCTCGCTGGGTTGCGCGCTCTGGGCGTAGTGATGCTGCAAACATTAGAAATCAACATTAGACGACACTTTCGAAAGTTTTTCTGGACCGCGGAATTTCTGTTTCGGTTAGAAAGTAACTGAAAACTTCCAAAAGTGACGGAATAGATACAATGACAACTAGAGATGTTCGAAATGACAGTAGATCATTTTCAAAGTCGATAAAAACTTCTGATCAAGCCTCAAATCCACCTGAAACCTCCAAAACTTACATAATTATTCTTAAAGTTACACAAAGTTATTGAAAAATCACTATGTCATTTACAATGATTGTAGGAACTCCCAAAAAGTTCATAGGAACTTTTCAAAAATTGGGGGCATGACATAGATGACGATAAAAAAAAAATTGAAAAAGCACTCGAACAGTAATTATATTATCATAAAAATCCTAGAAAGCCACTAAAAACACCAAAAAAGTAACTAGAAACTCCCAGAAAGTAGTAATACATCCAAAAACCTCCAGAAAGTTACCAAATTATTCTAGAAATGACTGGAAGTACGTAAAAAGTGACTAGATTACGCTAAAAGTTGCTAGTGACGTCGAAAAACTGACTATACCATACTAAAAATTACTCAAAATCCTTATAAGCCTCTAGAAATTCGGAAAGTTACTGTATTGATCCAAAAATTACCATGAATCCCCTAAAAATGACTAGGTAATACTAGAAGTTACAAAGGACATCCCAAAAGTTCCTATACCATAATAAAAATCATTTCGAATTCGCAAAAAGTCACTACAGAGACTCAAGAAATTCACCGTATCCATCCAAAATTCACTATAAATGTATAAAAAGTAACTGGATTACCCCAGAAGCTACAAAAAGTCTGCAAAAAGTCCTTACATAGTTTCAAAAACTTTTTGAAATTTCCAAGAAGTCGCTAGAAACTAAAAAAAATTTTGACAGCACTCTGGAAATTGACTGTCATTCCTTCAAAGTAATTGTATCTCACTAAAAATCACGAGAAATACTTGAAAAATATTACATAATTCTTAAAATCGCCTTAAGTCTCCGGAAATTCATCGAAAGTCACTGTATCGATCTACAAATTATCACACATCCCTAAAAAGTTACTAGATAATCCTCGAAGTCAGAAAAAGCATCTACAAAGCCACTAGAAACCTTCTTGAAGTGCTCATGGCACTCCAAAAGTTACCACGACTCCCTAAAAGTAACTAGACATCACTCGAAAGCATCAAAACTCCTCAAAGTCATTATATCATTTTAAAAATTCTCTAAGGTCACTGGAAACCCCCCAAGTCACTACAGTGACTCAAAAAGTTGATGTATCTATCAAAAAATTACCACGAATGCCCAAAAAGTGACAAGATCATCACAGAGGTTACCATAGTCATCCAAAAAGTCACTATATCGTTCTAAGAACCCCTTATAATTCTCAAAAAGTCACTAGAAATCCTTTCAAAGTTCTCACAGTACTTCAAAACTTATCAATACTCCCTAAAAGTGACTAGATTTTACTCGAAATCATCCAAACCCCTAAAAGTCACTATATCATTCTAAGAATCTCTTAGGGTCACTGGAAACACCTCAAAAGTCACTATAGTGACTCAAAAAGTCAATGTACCGATCTAAAAATTACTATAAATTTCTGAAAGGTAACTAGATAACCCCAGAAGTTGCGGAAGTCACCTAAAGTCACTTCATCGTCACAGAAACGCCTCAAAATTACTAAAAAGTCACTAGAAACGCTCTCAAAGTTTCAACAACCCTCTAAAATTTACCCATACTTCCCTAAAAGTAACTAGATCCCACTAACCAGAAAAATCACTTAAAAAGTCACTATATTATTATTCTGAAAATCACCTGAAGTCACTGGTAACCCCCCCCCCCCCCCCCCCCCCCCAAAGTCACTACAGTGACGCAAAAAATTAATGTATCCATATAAAACTTACTATAAATTCTCGAAAAGTAAATAACCCCAGAAGTAACGAATATCACTCGAAAAGTCACTTTATCATCCCAGAAACGCCTTAGAATCAACAGAAAGTCACTATAAACCTTCTAGAAGTTCCAACAACTCTCCAAAAGTTACCACTACTTCCCTAAAAGTAATCAAACTCTACTAACAACTTCAAGTCACTATATCATTCTCGAAATCACCTAAAGTCACTGGAAAACACCCCAAAAGTCACTAAAGTGACTGAAAAAGAAGTCAACGTATTGATCTAGAAATTACTACAAATTCCCGAAAAGTAACCAGATAACCTCAAGTCACTGCATCGTCCCAAAAACGCGTCAAAATTACCAAAAAGTCACTGGAAACCCTCTCAAAGTTCCAAAAACTCTCCGTAAGTTACCACTACTTCTCTGAAAGTAACTTGACTTCATTAACAACCACCAAAATCACTTTAAAAGTCACTATATTATTCTCGGAATCCCCTAAAGTCACTGGAAACTCCCTAAAAGTCACTACAGTTACTCAAAAAATCAATGTATCCATCCAAAACTTACTAAAAATCTCCAAAAAGTGACTAGATCACCCTAGAAGTTACAAAAGTCATCATAAGGGTCCCTACATCCTTCGAAGAATGACTCAAAATTCTCAACAAGTCGTTAAAAACCCACTCGAAATTTCAACAGCACTGCAAGATTTACTACTACTTTCTTCAATGTATCTTAATTCCACTCAACATAAAAAAAATCACTCCAAAAGTCACTAAATTATTCTCAAAATCCCCCAAAGTCATCCAAAAGGTCCCTACATCTTTGGAAAAATGACTCAACATTCTCAAAAAGTCATTAAAAACCCTCTCGAAGTTCCAACAACCCTCCTAAAGTTACCACTACTTCATTGAAAGTACCCAAACTCTACTAACAACCACAAAAATCACTTCAAAAGTCACGAGATCATGATAAAAATCCTCTATAGTCTCTGAAAACCCCTGAAAAGTCACTACAGTGACTCAAAAAATCAACGTATCCATCCAAAACTTACTATAAATCTTCCGAAAGTGATTAGATCATCCCAAAAGTTACCAAAGTCATCCAAAAAGTCCCTACATCCTTCGAAAAATGACTAAAAATTCCCAAAAAGTAATTAAAAACCCACTCGAAGCTCCAAAAGCACTCCACAATTCACTACTTTTTTCTTTAATGTATCTATGTATCCAAATTACACTAAAAATAGAAAAAATCACTCCAAAAGTCGCTAAATCATTCTCAAAATCCCCCAAAATCACCCAAAAAGTCCCTACATCCTTCAAAAAATAACTCAAAATTCCCTAAGAAATCACTAAAAACGATCTTAAAGTTTCAACAACCCTTCAGAAGTTACCAATACTTCCCTAAAAGTATCTAAACTTCACGAACAACCACTAAAATCGCTCCAAAAGTCACGAGGTCATTCTCAAAATCTCCTTAAGTCACTGGAAACCCCCCAAAAGTCACTAACGTTACTTTAAAAGACAATGTATCCATCCAAAACTTACTATAAATCCCCAAAAAGAGAGTAGATCATCCCAGAAGTTACCAAAGTCATCCAAAAAATTCCTACATCCTTCGAAAAATGACTCAAAATCCCCAAAAATTCACTATAAACCCTCTCGAAGTCCCAACAACCCTCCAAAAGTTACCAATACCTCCATAAAAGTAACTAAACTCCACTAGCAATCACTGAAATCACTCCAAAAGTAACTGAATCATTCTCAAAACCCCCCAAAGTCACTATAAACCCCCCCCCCCCCCCACTACAAATATTACTATCCTAAAATGAAATGTAATCACCTTGTGTTTGGCCTTGTCCTTAAGATCCAGCTTATAATACCCCTCCGTCCTGGCGCTCCCAGTGGCATGCGCCCTGATCTCGTCGCGTTTCCTCCTCTTGCCGGGGCTGGGACCCGGAACATAAGTCGTCGGGTGGTCCACCCAGTGAGTATCATTGAGCCAGTGCAGCCTGTCGTACGCCAGGAGGGCCTCGTAGCTCCTCCGGAGGTACTCGACGTCCTCGGCGTCGATGCCCAGGGTCAGGAACTCGTACATTATCGCGTAATCCGCCAGCATGTCCCTCTCTTTGTACACCACGTCCGAAGCGGCGACGACCCTGCGACGCGAAACACGAATGACTTTTGGAAAACGCGTTACAAACATTGAAAAATAGAGAAAACGTGCAGAAAATGATGCTTTGATAAACATAAAGAGGATAGGGATTCGACGACAAATTTTCAGACACGAATTTGTTAGAATAATTGGACTGTGTTCGGAATCGTCTTGGAATTGAGGTAAAATCAGGTCGAAATTGAGTTGAAATTGACTGTTGATTGTGTCTGAATTGAGTCTGACTCGAGATACAATAGTATGTCAATAGTTTCCAAATCAAATTGGAATGAGGTATGAACTGAATCCAAATTAATTATAGAATGTGTCCGAATTAGGTTAAAATTGGGTCAGAATTACGTTGCAATCGTATCTAAATTGCATCCAAATTGTCTCTAAACTGGGTTGAAATTGAGTCCAAATTAGATCGAAATAAACTGTAAATTGTGTCCCGATCGGTGAAAAATTGGCTCTGAATTGTGTTCGAAACGTATCTTAATTGTCACTTCATTGACTTCAAAACAGGTCTGAATTGGATCGGAATCGACTGTAAATTATGTCGAAATTGGGTCAAAATTGGGTATGAATTAAGTTACAATCGTATCTCAATTGCATCAAAATTGGCTTAAAATCAGGTCAAAACTAGATTGAAATTAACTGTGAATTGTATCATGATTGAGTCAAAAATCGACTCTAAACTATGTTCAAGACGTATCTGAATTGTCTCTTCAATGGCTTTAAAAAGGTCTGAATTGAATCGAAATAAACTGTAAATTTTGTCGAAATTGGGTCAAACTTGAGTCTGAATTATGTTACGATCGTATCTCAATTGCATCAAAATTTTCTCTAAATTGGGTTAAAATTAGGCCCAAACTAGATTGAAATAAACTGTGAATTGTGTTTCGATTGGGTTATAATTGGCTCTAAATTGTGTTCAAAAGGTATCTTAACTGTCTCCTGATAGGCTTTGAAAAGTCTGAATTGGATCGAAATCAACTGTAAACTGTGTCGAAATCGGGTCAACATTGAGTCTGAGTTAGGTTACAATCGTATCTTAATCGCACTGAAATTGTATTTGAATTGGGTTAAAATTAGGTCCAAATTAGATTGAAATTAACTGTGAATTGTGTCTTCATGAGGTTGAAATTTGCTTTTAATTGGGTTCGAAACGTATTTAAGCAGTCTCTTGACTGGCTTGAGGTAAGGTCGAAATTGAAATCAACTGTTAATTTTGTCTGAATTGGTTGTAATTGGTTTTCAATCGAATTCAATCTTATTTCAATTGTATCAAACTTGTCTTCAAATTGTCTCTTAATTGGGTTGGAATTGTCTCTGAATTTAGCTACAACCGTACCCGAACTGTACCTTAATTGTCTTTAAATGGTGTTTAAAGTAGATCTGAATTGTATCAACATTGACTGAAGTGTGTCTAAATTGGATTAAAATTGGCTTCGGAATGGGTCACAATTGTGTCTAAATTGTCTGTCAATGGTCTAGAAATCGAGTTAAAATTTTCTCAAAATTATATTGATATCATATCGAAATTGTTTCTGCACTTAATTAAAATTAGGTCTGTATTAAACTGAAATAACTGTAAATTGTGTCCTGATTGGGTTGAAATTGGCTCTTAATTGGGTTACAATCGTATCCCAATTGTATTAACATCGTTTCTAAATTAGAATGAAATCTGATCTGAATTTGACCGAAATTAACTGTAAATCGTGTCCAAATTGGGTAAAAATTAACTGTGAATTGTGCCCAGATTGGGTCAAATTTCATAAAAATGGCCTTTGAAGTGCGTTAAACAATAACAATATGAACGATTTATACGAAAATTCAAAAAAAAAATTTCAAAGACTAACCTGTTGTCCCGAACAATTTTCTCAGTAATGGTCATTTTTTCCCAGCTCCGTTTGTTATGAATATTTTCCTTCTCGCGCTCATAGTTATCATTGCTACTATTAAGCTTCCAGGACTTGTTGCTCTTCTTCTTCTCGCTTTTGTCGCTTCTGTGAGTCTTTGTTTTATCCGGCGGGGGAAGAGCAACAACCGGTTGTTGTTTTTGTACTTGTTGTTGGATTGGTTGTTCTTGATGTGGTAGTTTTTGTTGTGGGAGCTTAACTTCCGGCTGCGCGCCGGCTAGCGAGTACGAGTGCTCGATGTATACCGGGGCAGTGGCGCTGCTAGGCTGTTGCTGACCGTTTAGCCTCAAGTCACTCTCCGCCAGGAATCTGTCAGATTCGTAGAATTTGTTATTTTTAAAGTTTTAGAAATCACGATCACAAGTCAATTCAACAGATACAAATTCTGGAACATATGAATTGATGTAGGTGATGTCGAAATCTGCTCTACCGACAGATAGTAATGCAGGGATCTTTCGCATTATGAACGGTTAATGCAGGAAATTGATTTATCAAAGCTTGACAATGCAGATGTCTCCTTAAGCAGCAGTCAGGAATGCCGAAATCTGTTCAATCTGCGGTCGACGGTGCAGTATTTTGCCTTATCGGCAGCCAAAAATGCATAGAGCATACATGTTCGGGTCGAGCAATGCCTGGACCATCTTAATCAAAGGTCAAAAATGCAGGAAACTGCCTGCAATGCAGGCACTGAGAACAACTTCGATTGACGATAGATAATGCGGAAAACGGGTGCACACGTATCCAGCAAATTATCATCTTTTAATCGAAAGTCGATACTGCCGGAATCTGCTCGCCAACCTTCGGTGACGCAGATTACTCCCTTATCGACTGTCGGCAATGCAACGCTCTTCCATATCGACGAACAATGTAAAAACTGTTTTACTAACCTCTAGCAGTAGGAAAAACTACTTTATCACGCTCTGGTAATAAGGAAATCCGTTCTATCGATGCAAAAATCCGTTCCGATTGCTGACGATCGTTACGCGGAAAACAGGTTCAGCGGAGTGAAGATATTTTATATATATTTTTTTCTTGCGGTTGGTTATGTAAAAACGTCTATTTAACGCTCGGTGATAAATAAATCCGTATTTTTGACTTTGACAGTCGGCAATGCAGAAACCTGTCTTGCGAGGTAATGAATGTATAAATTCGTCTTTCAAGATCAACAGTGTACGAACTGGTCTCCTGAAGAAAATACATAGTATGGTAGGAACTCGTCTTTTTGATGGTCAGTCATGTAGAAAATTGCCTTCCCGACATTTGGCAATGAAAAAAATTTCTAATCGACGATCGACAATGCAGAAAACGATTTCACCTATACCTTGCAACGCATTATCCTTTTCACCGACAGTTGACACTGTCATAATCTGCCTAACCGACGGTCGAAAATACACATTTCCGCTTTATCGACTGTCAGTGATGCAAGGCTCTTCTTTATCGACAAACAACTACGTAAAAAACTGTTTTACTAACCTCTAGCAGTAGGAAAAACTACTCGATCACACTCTGGTGATGAAAAAATCAGTTCTATCAATGCAAAAAACAGCTCAGATCGCTGAGGATCGTTACGCGAAAAACAGGTTCAGCGAAGTGAAGATGTACATACTTTTTCATATCTCAACCATCTAAAGCGCGTCATTTACCACATGCACAGCAACGCAAAAATTACGCATCGAGAACGGTGCATTAGGGAACGCGTAAAAACACATTAAGAAGGCACGTAAGAATGGAAAAAATAAGCAAAAAGTGCCTCCAACGGTAAAAATGTCAAAACGAGAATGGTGGATATGCGTAAAGAAAGAAAAACGGTCGATGATTCCAGCTGAGAATTTTGCTACGAAGGTGACATTTGGCGATGTTTGTGACTGGTATATTGCGTTACGTAATTTATGAACGACTCAACCAAACCTCAGCGCGTGTTTTCACCGATTCACAACGCGGAATATTTGCGTTCCTCCGCATGTACTGAATAACGCGTTTAGATAATTTCGGTATCAAAAAATAAATTTTCATCACGGAGAAAAAGTATGACGTCTAACGGCGGGGCCGATATATTCGAAACGAGGCTCCAGCAACATCGCGCCTTCGGCGCTCCATTGCCTACGCCCCGTTTCGAAAATATCGGCCCCACCGTTAAACGTCATACTTTTACTCTTAGATAAACAGATAGCTTTTGTCCAGCGGTCGGCTATGTAAAAACGTCTTCTTGACGCTCGGTAACGAAGAAATCCGTATTTTTGATAGTCGGCAATGCAACAGAAATCTGTCTTTAGAGGTAATCTATACATAAATATGTCTTTTTGAGTCAACAGTGTACGAACTGAACTTCTGGAGGAGATAGTATTGTAGGAACCCGTATTCTTGACGGCCGGTCATGTAGAAAACTGCCTTTCCGAAATTTGGCCATGAAGAAAACTCAAATCGACGATCGATAATGCAGAAAATGGTTTTATATATACCCGGCAACATATTATCCTCTTCACCGACAGTGAACACTGTCATGATCTGCCTAATCGAAGGTCGATAATACCAATCCCCGCGTTATGGACTGTCGGTAATGCAACGCTCCTTTTTATCGACGAACAAGACGTAGAAAACTTCTCTGTCAACCTCTGACAGTAGAAAAAATCATTCTATTCAACTCTAGTCATAAAAAAATCCGTTTTGTCCATTGAAAAAATGCGCTGTATCCACCTTAACTGCTCTAAAAACCTGTAAATCCATCCCCACACCAATTTTACCCCCAAAAATCTGACTTACCTTAATCTGCGGATGTCCAGGCTCTCCTCCTCGGAATCCGTGCTCGGTATCTCGCTGAACATGTCGATCTTCTGCGATTCCTCGAGGATAGGCACGTCGTTTATGTATTTGCGACCATGCGTCATCGCCTGCAGAGCTCTTAGCGAGTTCTGCGCGATTTCACCGACGTCGCCCTTGTGCTGGATCACCTCCTCACCCGTTTCCAAGCCGACTCCGAGGCTCATCAAGGCTTCTGCTGCCTTGCTCTCCATCGTTTCTATTTCCTCTAGGTTTTTATCCTTCGTTTTCGCGTCGTCTTTGGCTGTCGCGACGTCGGCGCGGGTTTCTTCGGCGTCGTTGTCCAGTTGAGGGAAATCGCGGTCACTTTGGACGTTGTAGTCGGGGAGGGGAGTTGTTCTGCCATTGATTGGGGTCGGGCACTCGAGAGTTCGCCGCAGCGCGAGCTCGGAGAGAATATCCGGGTTCTGGCTCTTGCGGGCCGGGATGCTGGTGAATATTTCGGCGTCCGACTCCTGTCGACAGGTTTTTGACGACCGTTAGGAGATGGTGGGTATTTGGGGATCGAGGGCGATGGATTGTGAGACAGGAGTTGAATGTGGAGTTTTGTGATTTTTTGTGCCGGAAATTTGAATTTTCAGGGGTTGGATAGAAATTTTGATATTTTGGGAATTTGTGGTTGAAGAAATTGTGAGAATGAGAAATTTCAAGAATGTTTATAGAATGTTCTGGAATTCGTAAATTTCAGAAGATTTTGGAAATTCGCAGAATTTCAAAAGTTCGAAGTGTTACGCGAATTTCCAGTAACGCAATAAATTTTGAAGAATTCAGAAATGATACAAACTTCGAGAATAAAGAAAACTTCGAGCATTTTAAAAATCCTGTAAATTTTGAGAATTCACAATGTGGCGAAAATGTTGAACATTCCCAAATCTTTGAGAATTTTGTGAATTTTAAACATTTTGAGTATTTCGAAAATTACAAGAATTCGGAGAATTGTGAGAACAATCTAAATTTTGATAATCTTAAACATATTGATCATTACTGAAATTTCGGAAATTCTGAGATCTTAGAAATTTGATTTTCAGATATTTTAAAAATTTTGTGAATTATACGAATTTTGAAAAATTTAGGGCAGTTTCCGAGTTTTAGAAATTACGTAAATCGAAAAAATTCGGAGTATCATGAAATTACCCAGAATTTCAAAAATATTGAAGACTTTGGGAATTATCAAAATTTTGAGTGTTTCAAGAATCCTGTAAACTTTGAAGATTATAAAAAATCGTCAATCTTCAAGAATTTCGTAAAATTGTGAAATTTTAAGAAATATGTCAATTTCGAGAATTTTTTGAATGTTTAAAAATCCGAAAATTCAGGAAATTTTGTTATTTATTTCAATATTTAAAAAATGTTCAGTTCCATAACTTTTAAAAGTTCTGAAAATTATGCGAATTTCAAGAATTTTTAAAACTTCTGAAAGTTCTTTTTTGAAATAACTTTTGAAAGTTCTGAAAATTATGCAAATTCCAAGAATTACGTTATTTTTACAATCTTCAAGAATTTATTGAATTTTGAAAAGTCCCAGAATTTGTTACCTCCGAAAATTCCGTTGATTGTAAAAATTTCACAATTTCTGGAATTCTGGAAATTCAAAGAATTCCATAAATTGTGGAAATATTAATATTTTAAACATCTTT
>JAPYZK010004286.1:0-16001 GCA_030522785.1 Platygaster equestris
GTGAATTTGAACCTTCATAAACTGATTTAAATTAGTGTACAGTCAGTCTGAACTGTCCCAATTGAACCATTAGTGAAACATTCCCAAATGGATTATAGACAGTTTATAGTGGATCTGAACCATTATAAATGGATCTAAAGTAGGTTATAATGGATATAGTTTGTCCTAGATGAATCTCAAGTGGATAGTAAATTCGGAAGGTCTTGATTGGATCTGGAGTATTCTATTGTGGATCTAGAAGAAGGTGACTATGTCTTGAATACTCCATAGTGAATCAGAATCATTCTAAACGGATCTAAAGTAGTCTATAGTGGATCTCAACAGTTCTAAATGGATGTGAAGTAGTTTTTGGTGAATCTGGACGGCCTCGATTGGATCTGGAGTAGTTCATAGTTGTTCAGGACCGTTATAAATAAATCTAAGGTAGTTTCTAGTGGACCTGAACCGTCCTCAGCCGATATAAAGTAGTCCATAACGGATTTGAACAGTCCTGATCGGATATGAAGTAGTGTATCTGTATTTTCTTGATCAGATCTGAAGTAGCCTGTAATGGATCTGAGCTGTCTTGATTAGATCTGGAGTAGTCTTAAGTATATCGATTTGTCCCAAATAATTTGATTATTTCGAAATATCGTTTTCTTTCATCTAGAAACCTCAAATTTTACTGTGTATGCGATTTCTTACATTTAATTTTTCAATTCTCTAAATTCTCAAGTTCACTAATTGTGCAAACTTCGAATTCCAAATCACAGATTCTTCGTTCCCTACAACATCGAATTTTTCAGGTTTTTTTTTGTAGTGAATTTTTCAAACGTTCTTGGGAAAGTTCATCAACTGTGACAAAGCCCAACAATCATAACACCTAAAAATAATAATGAGTCCTGATAACGGATATTATCCTACATTATCTACTAGTACTGTGGATTCACCACTGCTCTCGACATTCACGATCTACAACCTACGATTCAGCGTCGACCAGATTCCCGTAAATCATCGAGATTCCGTTTCTGTCATTCGCAAAATTTTACAGACGAATCCGCGCAACGCGCGTGGATGCGAGGAGTCGGGAAAAAGCGAGTTCGAAAATAGCCCACGTACTCGGGATACGAAGCTAACTCCGGGCGCGATTATCGCACGCGAGACATGCGGGCAGCCCTTGTTTCTCTCGCTACTCGCGAAAAATCTCGCGATCGCGCGTTGATTCACTTCGCGAAGGGAAAATTTACGAGCCGCGACGTTTTCAGATTGTCCCGCCTGCGTTCGTGGGGCGATTTCTCCCCGGCAATCTTGGGTGAAAAATAAAGAATTCCCGCTTATCCGCCGGGCGCGATTTATCGGCTTGAGAAGTGGCGAATTTTTCGGTTATCTGGAAATAAATTTTTTTGTTCCATAAGAATGGTAGAAAATATTGAAATTTTTAATCCGACTCGAAATCTAACTTCAATCTCGAAATATCCTACAAAAGTAATTTCTGTGTCGAGGGAAAAAATACACACATAATTGTGCGCCCTTGCCGTATCAGAAATTTGGATTTTGAGGGCATGCGGCGTCGAAATTGGAAGAAAATCTATTCTTTGAAAATAATAATATTCACCAAGATGTTCTCTGAATATTTCTGCCGAAAGTGTTCAGAATACACTGAATATGGTTTCGGGAAGATATTCCTAGGTTGGAGTTGTGAAATCGAACTTTGAAATTGAAATTCACCAACTTCAACTTAAACTTGAAGTTTTTGAATTAAAGTTTTATCTTGGAGTTCTCGAATCGAACTTTGATTGTGAAATTTCGAGTGTTCATTTCCAGCTCTGAGTTGCGGAATTGGAGTTGAAACTTGAAGTCCCTAAATTAAAGTCCGAACTTGAAGTTTTCGATATAAACTTCAAACTTTAAATTTCGAAATTTTTTTTTTCTGGCTTGAACATGCAAAATTAAACTTTAAACTTTGAGTTCCCGAATTGAAGTTCGAACTTGAAGTTTTCGTTATAAACTTGACGGTGAAGTTTCGGAAATTCATTTCTGGCTCGAACTTGCAAAATTATACTTCAAACTTCAAGTTTCCAGAAAGAAGTTTGGACTTCATGTCTTCGAATTGAAGTTCAAGCTTCGAGTTTTCGAATTGGAGTTCAAACTTGAAGTTTTCGATATAAACTTGAACCTTGGACTTTCGGAAGTAATTTCCCGGCTCGAAGTTGCGTAATAAAAATTCGAACATGAAGTTTACGGATTGAGTTCCGAACTTGAAGTTCCCAAATTGGAGTTGAAACTCGAAGTTTTCAAGATAAACTTTAACCTTGAAGTTTCGGAAGTTTATTTCTGGTATGAACTTGCAAAATTGAACTTGAAACTTAGAGTTCACGAAATGAAGTTTAAGATCGGATTTTCCGAATTTAAGTTCAACTTTGAAGTTTTCGATATAAACTTTAACCTTAAAGTGTTTGAGAAGTCAGTTTCCAAAAATTTAATTTTGCAAATTTGAATTTGCAAAATTAAACTTCAAACTTTCAGTTTCCGAAATAGAACTCAAACGGGAAGTCTCCAAATGGAAGTTTAAGTGAAAGTTTCCGAAATGAAGTTCGAACTTGAAGTTTTTTTATTCAATTTTGAACTTAAATTTCTTAAATTAACGTTCAAACTTCTAGTTTTCGATATAAACTTTGATCTTGAATTTTCGGAAGTGCATTTCTGATTCAAGCTTGCAAAATTATACTCCGAACTTAAAGTTTCCGGAAGGCCGTGAAAACTTAGAGTCTTCGAATAGAAGTTCAAACTTGAAGTTCACGATTTAAACTCCAACCTCGAAGTTTCGGAAGTTCATTCCTGGCTTGAACTTGCAAAATCATACTTCAAACATAAAATTTCCGGAATAGAGTTCGACCTTAAAGTCTTGTAATTGAAGTTCAAACTCATAGAGCTTTGAAATTGAAGTTTGAACTTGAAGTTTGCAATATAAACTTCAATCTTGAAGTTTCAGAAGTTATTTTCTAGCTCCAAGTTGAGTAATCAAAAATTTAACATAATGTTCTCGAGTTAAATTTCAAACTTGAAATTTCCAAATTGAAGTTCAAACTAGTAGTTTGCTATATAAATTTAACCTCGAAGATTTGGGAATTCATTTCTGGCAGGAACTTGCAAAATTGAAGTTGAAACTTCAATTTTCCGAAACGAAGTCCTGACTTGAAGTTTTCGATATAAACTTTAGCCTTAAAGTTTCGCAAGTTCATATCTGGCTTGAACTTGCAAAATTTAACTAAAAACTTGCAGTCTGAAAAATAAAGTTCAAACTTGAAGATATCGTTATGAACTTTACCCTCAAAGTTTTGAAAGTTCACCTTGATCGCATTCGATCAATAGAGCGCAACGGAATATTCGGCCCTCGTGCTAAAAAAATTTTCTAAGCTCTTGGGCACAAACCGCGATTTTCGGCCCGCCTCGCAGCCACGAAAAATCCTCATTTCTCTTACGGTTGGGCACAAAATATCCAACAAAAGCCCCTAAACTGGACTCTTGCCTCTCGCTTTCACATGACCGTATCACCCGGCCACATCGCGAATTCCATAACTCAACCTCGAAAAATCGCGTTGACATTTAGAGATAACAGTCTCCATCTGGAGTTGCGGCCCATTAATGCAAGACATTTTCCGGTACACAATACGAGGCTATCAACAAATCTACCATTTTTCCCGTTGCCCCTTCGGACAATGATAACACAATCCCACATGTGTACATCCATAAAATTATCGCTCGGAACATGCGGCCACGACGTCGCAACAATTTTCCCCCGATTTTCGCGTATCACGTTTCACGCTCGTACGTCCGAGACCCGACATCCGTCAAAATTATGACTTACAAAACTACATAGAACGCCCATTACACGTTTGCGTCGCTTCGAGTTTATCTCGTTAGATAAGGCGCGCGCCGGTGATTTCAAATGACTAATGCGACTTTCCCCGGGGGTCGGCGCATTAGAAAGGTTACGGAATCGAAAAATTTATCTCGCGATCGTCGTCCGCGGAAAAGCTCGAGTACCGATTAGAATGATCGAATTAAGGCTGGCGTGCCGTCTTAATCAGGGATAAATGAATGACGGATGATGAGTGCGGTCATTTATTATTGCGATGTTGGAGTGCTGTGGGGATTGGTGACATGGAGAAGCGCCGGGGCGAAGAAAGTTGGCGCCCTAGGGAATTTGTGTTTTGGAGTGGAGAAATTCGTATGACGAGTTTTGGAGGGAGTTGACTGAAAAGGGTTGGCGAACGAGGGGGCAAATGTAATGGAATTTTGAGAGGATACTGGGAATTTTCTGGGTTTTGAGATTTTTGGGGGAGTTATGAGGGAATATTTATGATATTTTCGATGCATAATATCTTCAAATTACTGAGATTTTCGGAACTAATAAAATTTTCAAAAATGCAATTATTTTAGGAATTAATAAACTTGTAAAATTTTTCAATTCGAACATCCTTAGAAATGCTGTAAAATTATGGAAATCAGTGTTTCATTGAGATTGTGAAAATTGGCAGGATTCTGTTAATTTTAGACATTTTTGAAGCTATTAAAATATCCAGAAGTTTCGGAAACACGAAATTCTTAACGTCTTCGAAATTTTGAGATACCTATAATTTGAAAAAGTTTAAAATTTCCTAAATTCCCAAAAACTGTCGAAATTGTATAAATCATCTGAATTCCTCAAATTTTCGGAATTTTCAGAAATAGTCGAAATTTTGACAATTTGAATAATTTTGAGATTCAACATTTTTCTGAATTCAATGTTTTAAATATTAAAAAATTTTCCGGTTCCCCTGAATTTTTGGAATTTTTGAAATTTCGGCTATTTCCAAAATTTGCAGAATTTTTTGAATTTTTAGAATGTCAAAAAATTTTTCATTTCACAAATTTCGAACATTTCTAAAAATTCACAAGAATTATGAAAAATTTTAAATTCTGAAAAAATTTGGAAATCCTTGAAAATTTTTTAATTTACGGAATGTCAGTCATTTTCGAATGTATGAAATTTTTGAAATTCTCGAAATTTTGATAATTCTCAAAGATTTTTGACATCTTTAAATCAACGAAATTCTCGAAAATCTAAAAATTGTGGACATTCACATAATTCTCCGAACTTTAAATATTCTTGAGGTTTTTCACGTTTGAAAATGATCAAAATTCAATAAATTCTCAAAATTTCGGAAAATCTAAAATTTTTTCAATATCATCAAAAATTCCGAAATTATCAGAATTCGCGGAGTTTTCAAAATTTTCAAAATCAACAAAGTTTTTGAAACGTTGAATTTTATCAAACGTTTTTAGTCAAGTTTTTTTATGGTCTTTAACCCCCCCCCCCCCCCCCCAAACCATTCCAAAATCAAAACCGGCCCGGCCGGGTGGGGTGTCACTTTGAAGGGGGCATCTTTTTTCCATAAAAACAGCGTCGCTTTCAGACTTTCTCTAAAATTTCGATATTATATGCACCGACACATAATATATGTCTCCCATAAAAGAAAATTTTTTGTCATCCCCGAAAACACAAAAAACTCTGAACTAAAAATTTTTACCTCCTTCCACCTCACAAACTTCATCCCAAAACGCCATGATTCTACCTTGTCCCAACATGATATCAGTACATCAATCAGAAACAACAAAAACCTTTGCATTTACGCTCATCTCCACTTCAGGAACATGTACCACGTCTTTTCTAATAGTCTTCAAACGTTCTCATTACACGGATTTTTCCGCGACGTGTACAATAATAGTAAACAGTCGCGCGAGTCATCTAGAACACTCGAGATAATGAAAGTGTTCCCCGGAGATCGATGATACGTCAACGTCACTCGGCGCTCCGACGTCGCGTGTTCACGCGGCATGAATTATTCATCCCCGGGTACAAAAGTTATGTCAGGAAAGCGACTCCGTCGCATTTGTTGCCTCCTTTATCCCACACATCTCGTTGATTCTAATAAAACGCGGTCCCTATCGCGCCCCGCGATCTCGCGAAGGCGGCCAGCTCGCGCGTTTTTCGGAAGAATGAGTGGAAAGGCTCGTGACCCGAAACTTGACACTTTTGGTCGACTGGGAGATATGCGAGTTAGGGGATGTATCTGAGCATGATTTTGGAATTTTTATGGGAAATTAAGAAAATTCTAGTTGGAAAATCGGATTTTGGAAAGTTCGGAAATTTTTGAGAGATATTTGGGAGTTTTGGAATTGTGAATTATCGGAATTCTTCGAGTTTTGGGACTTTCGTGGCTTTGGGAAGTTTGGGAGTTCTAGATTTTGAAGTTATGGAGTTTTTGAGTTTTCAAGGCTTTGATAATGCCAGGATTTTGGATTTTTCAGAATTCCTGAGGATGGGGATTTTTAAGAATTTTGAAGTTGTGCAGTTATTAAATTTTTGGAATTTTGTATTTTCTGAGCTCTGAAAAATGTGGAAATTCTTGAATTTTGAAGTTTTATCGAATTTGCACAAGTGTTGAATTCTGGAAGCATTTTGGAGTTCAAAATGTGTAAACACCCGGAATTATTAAAGTTTCAGCACTTTTGAGAGCTTTGGGAATTTCGTAAGTTCTGGAATTGTGATGAATCACAAAGTTCGATAGTTTTGAAAGTTTCAGAAATTTCTGGAAGTTTAAGAATTTGCGAGATTTTTGGAATTTCGAAAGTCTAAAAAATTCGAAGCGATAGATGTTCTAAAATTGTTGGAATTGAAGGATCTCGAAGTTTTGACGAATTTGGATGAATTTTGGGGTTTTGGAGCATTCGGAAACTTTTAAGTTGATGAGTTTTGGAATTCTAAACTGCTTGTGAAGTTTCAGAAATTTAGAAGATATGGTAGTTCTGGGGAAAGTTGCAAGTTTCAAAATGTTCAGAATTCTCAGAATTCCGATAATTCCAAAAACTTACAAATTTTCGAAGAAATAAATACTTAAAAGTAACGAAGTTTCAGAATTTTTTATCTTTTGTGAATTACGAAAGTTCCAAAGTTAACAAGAATGTCGAGATTTTGGAGTCCAGATGTTTAAAAAAATTTTGAACATAAAGATGTTGACGTTTTGAGGAATGAGGTAAATTTTACAATTTTGGAATTCCATGACTTTTGGATCTCCAAAAACGTAGAAGAATTCATAATTTCTGAAATAATGGAAGTTCTTTATTTTCAGTGATTTTGTAAGTTTCAGAAAAATCGTAATTCCGAAGTTTCAAACAATTTCAAAGTTCAAAAGTTGTTATGTTTCGAGATTTTCAGAGTTTCGGATCTTCTGGAAATAATGAAGTTCCAAACAATTTCGAAGTTTTCAAGGTGTTAAGTTTCAAAACTCTTGTATTGTAGTCTAGACATTTTGTGGAATTTGAATGATTTGATGCTCACAAGTTTCAAAATTCTCAAACTTTCTGAATTTTTATATATAGACAAATTTGGATGAATTCCAAAGTTTGAGAGCATTTCAATATTGTGAAGTTTCGGAACTTCATTAGAAACTTTGTTGTTTGAAAATTGAAAAGTTCTGAAAGTCCAAAAAATTCAGAGGTTGTAAAAGTTTCGTAAGAATTTTAAGTTTCGACAAATTCAGATGCATTTCGAAGTTATGAAGCATTTGCAAGTCTCAAAGTTGTGAAGTTCATAGGCTTTGGAACTTTCTCATTGTTGTTTCAGACTAGCCGAGTTTTCAAGTTCCTAATTTTACATGTTCCAAAATTTCTGAAATTCGATAATTATAAAGTTCTGACGAATTTGTATGCGAATGTTAAACTCTTGAAGCATTTTGGAGTTCCGAAATATCGACGTTCTCAAACATTTTGAATCATTCCGGAGTTGGCAACGACTTTAACGTCAAACGTTGTAAAATTTTGAGATTTTCAAAATTTTGAATATCTCAGAATTATTAAAGTTTCAAAGGATATTAGAGTTCCGAACATTTCGAACTGCCGATGTTGCGAAGTTTTCTGAGTTCCAAAAATTATAGACCTTTGCAATTTCAAAGTTGTGAAGACCATGTATCATTAAAAATAAACTTTCTGATGAAATACTTTTTTCGGTTATAAATAGTTGAAACACAGGTGAAACATACCAATTGACCGGAAGAAATGACAAGAATGTCCTGGAAAACATACGGAAATGTCATGGAATATCACAATCCAAATGGTGCACAATCTCGATTATCGTCCATTCTCCCGAATGCAATATCCCGACGAACCATTTTCCCGGAAAACAATTTTTCCGAGAACCTTCTACCTGATCGACTATGTTCACGACGACAATACCAATTTACTCGTCGGCTAATTGTCATCGGTTTGCCGTAAAAGCTTGCAGTAAAAAATTTTCAGAAAACGAATTTCGGGTGAAAGGCTGTCGGGAAAATAGTCAGTCGGGGGGAAAGAATGTCGGGTGAATGATGTCGGAAAAATTGCTTGTCGGGGGGAAAGAATGTCGGGTGAATGATGTCGGAAAAATTGCTGGTCGGGAAAATGGTCTGTCGGGAAAAGAGTGTTGAAAAAATTGTTTGACCGGAAAATGGTCCGTCGTAAAAATTGATTGTCGGGTAAAATGCTTTCGGAAAACCTTTTGGTCCGGAAAATGGTCTGTCGGGTAAAATGCTGTCGGGAAAATAGTTTGTCGGATAAAATGCTGTCAGGAAAAAGGTTGTCGGGAAAGGAGTGTCGGGTCAAACGCTGTCGGGAAAATGCTTTCCGGGTAAAATGCTGTCGGGTAAAAGGCTTCCGGGAAACCGGTCTGTCGGAAAAATGGTCTGTCGGGATATTGCATTCGGAAAACCAACCGGAAACCCAAAAAATCTAAAGACGTCAAATTTTTTTCTAACGGAAGCAAAAACATTTCTGACCGCAGACCACCGGTGACGAATCTGACGAGGACACGCAATGCGCCCTGAGCGAGAACTGGACCTTCGAGAAGAAGACCCGGAGGTGGTCCCGAGTTTGCGACATAACTCAGGCGAACGTCGAAAGGTTGCAAACGATCGCGAAGCAGAACGCGGCGTCCGAAGACGACTCCCTGGACGACCGGACGGAGCTGGAAGAGTCGGAGGACACGCTCCTGGACACCATGAAGTGCGGGCTGCCGGGGGACGACACCCCGAGGTTCCGAAGAACGGGTTCGGAGCGCTTGCGAGACGGTGCCAAGGCTTTCCTCCGGCGCATGGAGTCGCTGAAATCGCGCCACCGGAAGCGCCAGAACCGCGACGGCGTCGTGATAAGCGGCCCCCAGGTGCTTGACGTGATATCGATGCAGCAGAAGATGAAGGATCTCAACTGCGTAGACGTCTCGCCGACGGGGACGCCGCCGGCGTTCACGGAGCAGCTGTTACAGGTCGGTTTTTTCACTGGGAATTGGGTCATGAGATTGTCCGTGATTTTACGGCGAGATCGAAGATTGCGGCTATGAATAATCAATTTGTGTGGTGATTCCGGGTTGGGCTATTGTGGATAATTTATTCGTTCAATCAGTGGTGACGGAAATATTATTACAATTGACATCGGAAAATTAAGAAATTTCCAATTTGTTTGGTAATCAGATTTTTCGAATTTTTCGGAATCTTCCAAATTCTTGAAAATTCGAATTTTCGGAAACTTTTGAATTTTTCATAATTTGAAATAACTCGAAATTTCAGTGATTACTGAATTTTCGAACATTTTCAAACAATATGATATTTCTCAAATTTTTCAAATGTTCCGAATTTCCTGACATTTTTTGGAATTCTCGGATTTCTTAAACTTGTCGTAATTCCAGGAATTTTTCAAGTGTTTAAATTTTTTCAAAATGTCGAATGCTTTGAAATAATCGAAATACACAAGATTTTTGAGTCTAAACGAATTTTTATCAACCTTCCGAATTATAAACACTTTCAATCATAACGTTTTCCGAATTTTGGGGAAATTTGAATCTTCGAATATCTTCAAATTTTTTGAAATCCAAAAATTCCTCGGAATACTTTTTGTATTTTTTGAATTTCGAAACATCTTGATTCTCTAGTATTCATTTAATTTTCGAAACATTTTGAATTCCCTGTAATTTTTCGAGAGGTCAAAATTCTTCAAAATTTTCCGAAGTATTCGCATTTACAAAATTTTTAGAATAATAAGGGAGTTATTTGAGAAATTCTGAGACCTTATAAAATTACGCAGATTTCTATAAAAACCAACATCTTGAACTTCTTTTATATTTTTTACAAAGTTTTATTCTCACTGCGTGTCCCCATATGCAATAACAAAATTTTTTCTATGTCAATGATTATTTCAAGATGAAAAAGGACAATACATTTTTATTTTTCATATTTCATTTTTCATATTTTACATAATTGACGGTAATATACATTTTTTCTTCGATATTTTGTCGATTAGGATTCAATCGACATTATCATGGATTTCCTAGTTATCGGATTCTCTTCACTGTGCATTATGCAAACTCCAAATGGTCACCTTTTAGGATTTAAACTAACAAAATGATTGAATCTCAACTTTAACCTTCAATTTTCTAAATGTATTCGAAGTATTCCCGAGTAATGTCCAATTCAATAGAGTTTTGAATACTGTTACAAAATTTTCTCGCATTCAACATATTTGTATATTATACGAGTAAATACAATAAGTTCACAGAAATTTTAGATATTTCATAAGATTTTCTTCAGTGATTGCGGAAATTCCATCGATTTCCTTCTAAAAATAAACGAATTCAATATTAAAGTGTTTTCTTAGACAAGCTCTGCATTATATTCGTAAAAAATCCAGATGCAAATAAAAATGGAAATTCATCTTAAACGCTTACAAAAGTTATGAAAAATATAAAAACAATGTAAATCCCCACCTCACAGACGGAGTAATCTTGCACATTCTTAATCCTCAAACAGCCACTCACAGTTGGATCTCCAAAATTGACATTTCAGATACCACCCTTCCCCCAGCAACCACCAGCATCCCCCTCAGCCAACATCCCCAGCCCTTTCGGGGACGACTCGTCGAGTTACTGCTCGGACGGTTCCCAGGGTGGGGGACCTACCCCAAAACCCACCCCTCGGACGAAAATGAGTCGAGCAAAGCGGTTCCTGCACCGCTCCCGAGAAGACCAAGGTGCTCTGAGCGACTCCGAATGTCAGCCCACCAACTGGAGGCAGCGGTATTACAAGGACGCCAACAGCAATCACGCGAAGGTCCTGGAGTATGTCAACCTGCCGAGCCCCAGGGATTCCTCCCCCGCGAGGGTGGGGAGCCTCAAGTCCCGCGGGAACAGTTTGAACCTGGGGAAGGACTCGCAGCGTTTCCGGGACAAGCTCGCGCACGGCGATGACAAAATGACGGTCATCAAGCGCGACGACAGGCTGTACAAAAGTGCCAGGCACTCGCGGGAAGACTCCAAGAAGGACGCCAAGGACGTCACCGTGTACAGGGAGAAGAATGCGAGGGCGGATTTGGCAGAGAGTCAGGTTAGTTTTTTCGGGGGTGAATTTTGGGAAATAGAAGGAGGTTTATAGAATTTTCAGAAAAAAACTGAATTAAATGGACAAAGCTTCATTTTGGGAACATCATAATTGAACTTTATTTCGTAAGCTTCAAGTTTGAACTTCAATTCGGAAACGTCAAGTTTGGGCTTTATTTTGGGAACTTCAAATGAGAAGTTCAATTTTGCAAGTTCAAGATATAAATGAACTTCCGAAACTGTAAGGTTGAAGTTAATATCTGAAACTTCGAGTTTTAACTTGAATTCGAAAACTTCAATTTTGAATTGCATTTCAAAACTTTAAATTTTAACTTCAATTTAGAAACTTCAAGTTCAAATTTCATTTAGGAAGCTTCAAATTTGAACATCAATACGAAAATTTCATGTTTAAACTTCATTTTGGAAACATCAAATGAGAAGTTTAATTTTGCGAGTTCAATCTATAAACGAACTTTTGAAGCCTTAAGGATGAAGTTTGTATTGAAAACTTCAAGCTTAAACTTTAATTTGGAAATTCCGAGTGCAAACTTCATTTCGGGAACTTTGAATTTTAATTTTAGTTCAGAATCTTTAAGTTAGAACTTCTTTCCGGGAACTTCAAATTAGAACTTCATTTCTAAAACTTTGAGTTTGAACTTCATTTTGAAAACTTACATTTGGAAACTTCAAGTTTGAACTTCATTACGGAAACTACAAATACGAAGTCAAATTTCGCAAGTTCAAGCCATAAATTGACTTCCAAAACTTCGAGATTGGAGTTTATATCTGAAACTTCGAGTTCGAACTTTAATTTGGAAACTTCGGGTTTGAACTTCGATTCAGAAATTTCATGTTTAAAGTTTGATTACGCAACTTTAAGCTATAAAGTAACTGCCGAAACTTCAAGGTTGGAGTTCACAGGAAACCTCCATTCATTTAAACTCTCGTTTATCGAAACGATTTTTACTCGTTTATCCGTACTCAGGCTTCCCCTGTTCCCTCCACTACTTTCAAGCGAAAACAGACCCGCGGAATGTGATTAGAGAACAATATTTCTTGCGCCCTTCTCTCAAAGTGACAGCCAATGAGCGGTCACTTCAAAAAATCTCTTTGCAGTGGTAGGGATTTCCACTGAGTTCAGATCGTTACGATGAACGAATGTTTACATGGCAAAATGGTTGAGGTAAATGAAAGTTTCCTGTATATCAAAAACTTTGAGTTTTTGACCAACCCTCACGGAAATTCCACTCGACTTGAGGGTTAACCCTCAACTTTTGGGCTTATTTCGACCACTCAGCTTGAGGGTTAACAATGAAAGTTCAGGCTTAACCCTGAGTATTGAGAGTCAACCCTCAAATTCGAGGGTCAACTCTCAAGTTGTTGACATAACCCTCAAATTAAGGGTAATTTTCGTAAGGGGAAAACTTCATGTTCACACTTCGTTTCGGAAACTTCAAGTTTGAAGTTTGATTTTTCAAGTTCAAGCCCGAAATGAACTTATAAAACTTGAAGGTTAGAGCTTACATCGAAAATTTTAAGTTTGGACTTCAATTTTCAAACTTTAAGTTTGAACTTCAATTCAGAAACTCAATGTTTGAAGTTCGATTACACAACTTTGAGCTGGAAAATCACTTACGAAACTTGAAAGATGGAGTTCATATCGAAAACTTAAAGTTTGAACCTGAATTGAGAAACTTCAAGTTTGAACTTCAATTAAGAAACTTAATGTTTGAAGTTCAATCACGGAACCTTCAACTGGAATATAACTTACGAAACTTTAAGGTCGAAGTTCACATCGAAAACTTCAAGTATGAACTTCATTCCGAAAATTTCGAATCTGAAGTTTAATTTTTCCAAGTTCAAGCCAGAAACGAACTTCCGAAACTTCATGATTGAACTTCGACTCAGAATTTTATCTCTAATTCGAAAAGTCTGAACTTCATTTCGGAAATTGCATGTGTGAAGTTAAACTCTGCAACTTCGAGCTAGAAATTAACTCCTGGAACTTCACGATTGGAGTCCATATCGATAACTTCAATGTAAAACTTCAATTCGACAACTCCATGTTCAAGCTGCAGTAGGTCAATATCAGTTCCGCAACTTTAAACTAGAAATAGCTTTCCAAAACTCATTTTGAAGTAGTATTATAATATTTTATTATATGCCAAAGGGCAAAAAGTTGTTCTGGACGAGTGCGAGTTTATATTTCGAGGCGAAGCCGAGGAATATAATCGTATGAGTCCGAAACAACCCTTTGCCCTTCGGTACATACGATATTTCACACACCGATGGCAATAAAAAGTTTTGTCGGGCCCGAGCAGGGCAATAAAGGACCGTTTATTGCACTGAGGTGTACGCATACTTTTGATAAAAAGTTTTTCCGACCATTTTGATGAATGTCACTTCCTCCATAAAATGGACTTCGTCCTGATTTGAATATCGCAAGCCCTCAAAATCCAAATGGCTCATACGGCAAGGGCACAAAAGTATGTGTGTAACTTAGGCAGGAAGAGGTATTGTGCCCTCGGTACACAAATAACTATCTCACTATCAAGGCTTCTTTAAATCTTCCGCCCTAGGGCATAAGCCGCGATTTTCCACCCACCTCGCAAGCACGAAAAACCCCGATTTCTGACACGATCACGCAAAAAATACACTTTTCCATCCTCTGTTGCATAAAACTTTACCATGTCCATTCCAGAGCCAAGAAAGCAGCTCGACCGCGGCGAGCCGTGAGTCCGACCAGGAAGAGGAGACTTCCAAGCCCAAAAACAGCGTCGTCAGGTGGCATAGTTTCCAACGCGGCTCCTTGTACCCCGACCCCCTCAACCCCCTCTGCTCCCGAGCAATGGCGTCAATGTCCTGCGGTCAATTGCTAGTGCTCCGGAAGCTCGCCCTTCTCAAATTGACCGCTTGCATGGAACGCTACTGCCCCACGCACAAAACCGGGTGGAACTGGGAATTGCCCAAGTTCATCCGGAAAATCAAAAGCCCCGATTACAAGGATAAAACCGTGTTCGGTGTGCCCCTGCTGCTGTCCCTCCAGAGGACTGGTCAAGCCTTGCCCAAGTGCATCCAGATCGCCCTGCGCTGGCTGAGGGCCAACGCCCTCGACCAGGTCGGGATCTTCAGGAAGAGCGGGGTCAAGACCAGGATACAGAAACTCAAGGTCATGACGGAGACGCAGGGCGACAACATTAACTTCGATGGGCAACAGGCTTACGACGTCGCTGACCTGGTGAAACAGTATTTCCGAGAACTGCCCGAGGCGCTTCTCACCAACAAACTTTCCGAGACGTTCATCGCCATTTTTCAACGTGAGCGAATTTTTTTGGTCTTTTTTGGGGGGTTATGGTGATTTTATGGAGTTTCACAGGGTTTTTTTTGTTTGTTTTTCATGGTTGTTTCAATCGGGTTGTGTTTTGAGGTTTGCATTTTTCGAAATTTCAAATTTTTCGGAACTTCAGTATTTTTTGCATTTTTTCACATTTTTAGACTCTATGATCGTTCAGAATGTTACCAATTTTTTTGGAATTTTGCGGGATACTCTAATTTTCCGAACTCCAGGCGAATTTCGAATTCTTCGGAATATTTGAATTTCATAAAATTTTCCGAAAGTCTTGAAACTCAAGAATTTTTCCACGTTTTTTTGTATTCTTTTGTACCTTTCGAGTTTTCAAAACTTTCAATGATTTAAAACTTGCCAGAAGGTTGAGAATGTTCGAAAATATCGAATTTCTTAGAATTCAAGTAATTTTCGAATTTCGGAAGTTTAGAACTCTGAAATTTCTAGAATTTTTGAAATGTTGAGAATTTTCGAAGTTTCATGAAATATTTCGGATTCATCATATTTTTTAAGATTTGTATAATTCTCCGAATTGTTTTTTTGGGAAATTCGAAAATTTTCATGAGTTTTTTAAATTCTTAAAAATATGCAGTTTCGAACATTTGATCAGTTTGTGTTTGAAGGTAGAATTTTTCTGAAATGGCGAATTTTTTGAAATTTTAGTATTTAATTTGAACTCTCTAATATTATATTTTCAAAATGTTAATAATTTTTGCATTTTTTCTAAATTA
Source organism: Platygaster equestris (assembly GCA_030522785.1). NCBI lineage: Eukaryota > Metazoa > Arthropoda > Insecta > Hymenoptera > Platygastridae > Platygaster > Platygaster equestris. Next base: position 15,500 of record JAPYZK010004286.1, read on the forward strand.
TCGAATTTTCCAAACTTCTGGCAATTCCCGAATTTTTCAGAGTTTTCAAATTTTTCTAAATTTTTCAATTTTCCCAAATTCTCAAGACTTTTGAATTTTTTCCAATTTTTGAATTCTTATTAGCCTTCCGGAGTCTGAAAACTTTGAATTATTCAAAACTTCCCGAAAATTTAAGAATGACCTCATTTCCGAAATTTCTCGGAATTTGTGTGATTTCCGAATTTCTTGGAATTTTAGGGAATTGTGAAATTCTTTGATGTTTAAGATTTTCCGAAATTCCTTTTTTTCGGATTCTTTGTATTTTTTCAACATTTTGAGACTCACTGATAGTTCTCGAGATTTCAGAATGTTTCAAATTTCCTTAAAATTTTCAGAATTCTCGAATTTTCCAAACTTTCCGTAATTTCCGAATTTGTCAATGTATTCGGCTTTCTTTTAATTTTCGAAATTTCGAATTGTTGTCAACGATGATTTCGTGCTTTCCAAAAATTAAAGGATGTTT
>JAPYZK010004287.1:0-10652 GCA_030522785.1 Platygaster equestris
GCCATTTTTTCAGAAGGAACGCGTACTTTTTGGGGAATTTGGGAAGATACATTTTTTTGAGGCTACGATTTGGGGTTTTACATTGTATGGAGTCTACGGATTTAGAGTTTGTTTTTCGATATTCAATGAAATTGATAGATTTTTCGAAATTGATCGATATGTCATTGAATAGATCGATTATTCGGAATCGATTGATATTCCATGAAGTCGATCGAAAAACCACGGAATCGACATATTTTTCGGAATCGATCGATATTCAGTGAAATTGATCGATTCTCCAAAATCGATCTATTTTTCAAAATCGAGACATTTTTGAAAATAACAGGATCGTCACTGATTTCGGTTTTCTGTCCTTAGCTGTAAATGACGATGGAATGACTTACAATTCTTATTTTTGAGATTCATCGCAAAATCTTGGAAGTCAACATGAAATTGAAATTCCATAAAATCGATCGATATTCTAAAATTGATATATATTCCATGGAACCGATTAATATTCCATGAAACTCATCGACTTTTCATAGAATCGATCGATTTTTAGAAAACGCTCAGTATTACATAAAATCGATCGATTTTACAAAACCGATTGATTTTCTTAAATCGATCAGTATTATACAAAATGAATCGATTTTCCGAAATCGATCAATATTTCATGAAACCAATCAATTTTCTTTCCACGAAATCAATCGATATTTCGTTGAATCGATCGATTTTTCAGAATCAAGTCATTTTCCGAAATAACAGGATCGTAATTGATTTCAGTTCTCTCTCCTTGGTTGTAAATGACGATAAAATGACTTCTGCTTCTCATTCTTGAAATGCATCGCAAAATATTCGAATTCAACATGACATGTCAACTCCATAAGATCGACTGAATTTCCGAAATCGATCAATTTTCCGGAATCAATCGATATTCCATGGGATCGATAAATTTCCCAGAATCGATCGATATCCCATAAAATCGATCAGTTGTCCATAATCAAGTCATTTTTCGAAATAACGGGATCGTAACTCGTTTCCGTCTCTATCCTAAATTGTAAATGATAATAAAATGACTTCCTATCTCCTTCTTAATAATACTGATCGCAAAATATTCGAATTCAACAATTCTGCATCTCGCTCTCTTCACCATCCAGCCGTTTCCGTCTCGGGTGTCGCGCCCCCGGGACACGATCCCGATCTAATGCGATTTGCATAATTCCAGCATAGGCGTTTGGACGCTCAATTATTAGCCGGAATTTAAGACATGTTTAAGAAAATCGCCGGGCCTCGGGTGCGGTTCTTTCTATCCCGCCAATTTGAATCCATCGATCTTTTATCGATGGGCCAACTTTGTGATTACTTTCAAATTGAAATTGTAATGATTTTCTTTGATAAGTGGATGACAGTGGGGCTATACCCATGCCCTTACGCGTTCTCCACGTTTTCCCAATGCACCTGAGACGGTCCTAAAAATTCCACGCCATTTTTATACCTAACCTAACAACGCCTGTCAATAATAGGTATGGTTCTACCAGCCATAGATAACTATGGTTGTACCAACCATAGATATATGTCTTCTTAATCATACCGATGGTTGTATCAACCATATATATGGTTGTGCCAACCATTAATATGTATGGTTGTATCAACCATAGACATGGTTTTACTTACCATAGATGTGGTCGTTCCAACCATATATAATATATAAGCTGTAACAATTATAGGTACTCGTATGATTGTACCAACCATATATATAGTCGTACCAACCATATATATATATATAAGTCGTATCAACCATACATATGGTCGTACCAACCATAAATATGTTCGTACCAACCACAGATATAGAAGTCATAACAATCATGGGTATGGTTGTACCAACTATATATAATGGTTGTACCAACCAAGTATATACTTGTACAAACCACAGCTATGACTGGCGCAAATGTAACTATTCATATGGTTGAGGCAATCATATACTGTCTTCTCTATGCAAGATTATACCCCGAATTAAGGTAGTTCCCTGTAGATCAATGAACCATGATTATCATCATAGAATGAGGAAAATCTGGATCGACAAAGGTGAAAAGTACAAGACGAAGTGTGGAGTAAAGGACGTTGGCTCGACAAAAGCTGGCAGTAGAGCACCTTTTGCACTAGGCGCGGCCTGAACCAGTTCGCCGAGGTCGGGGTGAACGCCCAACGCTATAAACTGATACCGCACTCCGGCCTTCCTCGCGATTATAAGGACGCGTTTACAACGGCCGAGCTATTTTATCAGCTCCCAACAAATAACGGCGTAACAACGCGCGACTAATGAACTTTCGCGAAGGACGCGGCGAGCCGATATCGGGTATTCGATTAGAAAAGTTACTCGTTTAATGCCTAACATCGATACGGACGTTGCGGGTTAGTAACGATTTTGTAGATGATCTTAGGAATAATCATATGAAACATTAGAGAATGATTTTTCGAGTGCCAGTAAGCTCTAAATACTCATTGAGAATATCGATCATTCCAAAATCAAAACTTTTAACATCTGGAACATGACTGAAAAGGGTAGTTGATGAGGCGAAATATTTTGTTGAGACTATAAAATATTTTGTCGTGTTGTAGTTTCAATCCAACGAAACTTTTTGTTGATGCTATAAAATATTTTGGTTGATTAAAGAACACTTTCGTACAAGTATTGTAAATTTAACGAGGATTAAATGAAATGATTTCCATCTTCTTCAAAGCCAATAATTTTATAAATTATGATAAATTACGTTTTTGTCTTTTAACAGAACACTGTGTTAATTTTTACAAAACACGATACCATTTTGGGATTATTTTTTCTTGAACTACAATCAATGCAACAAAAATTAAGTTCGATTAACAATGATGTTATCATTGAATTGCGTTTTTGTTCGTTCTACAAGACATTGTGTTAGTTTCACAAGAAATAACGTAGTGTGTACGTGTAATTTTGCAGATTAAAGATATTCATACAACAAAACATTCGAGTGTGATAAATTTGACAACTTCATTAACTCAACAAAAAAATTAGCAAGTTCCACAAAAAATTTTGATAATTCTACACAATATTTTGCTGATGCTACAAAATATGATGCAGATTTGAGTAACTTTACCCTGTACTTAAATACAATTTGACACGAATTTTGATTGAATCGACATCAGATGTTGTTTGTTTTACGAGACATTCGAGAGTGATAAATTCAACAATGATTCTTGAAATTCAACGAAAAATTTTACAGTTTCACAAAATATTTTGTTGATATTACAAAATATGATGTAATTTCAACTAAATTTCTCAATGAAGGAAAGTTATCTCAGCATAAATTTTGTTGTATGGACGAAAAAAGTTGTTGGTCTTACAAGTCTTTCCAGTGTGATAAATTTAACAACAATTCAATTCAAAACAACAAAAAATGTTGCAAATACAACAAAATTTTATCTTTATCCTGCGAAACATTTTGTTGATACTACAAACCACACAGCAGTTTCACGAAAAATTTTCTGAACTAGTCAATCCAACTAAAATTCTGTTAAATCGACAACGAATTTCGTTTGTCCCACAAGACATTCAAGTGCGATAAATTCGACAGCAATTCCGCAAGTTCAACGAAAAATTCATTACTTTCACGAAATATTTTGTTGTTTCTACAAAATATGATGTAGTTTCAACGAAATTTTTTCTTGGAGTAAAGTTATGTCAACATATATTTTGTTGTCTCGACAAAAAATAATGTTGGTCCTACAAGACATTCAAGAGTGATAAATTAGAAAAAAATTAGATTCCAAACAACAAAAAATGTTGCAAGTACAACAAAAGCTCATGTTAATTCCACAAAATATATCGTTGATACTACAGAACACCCCACAGTTTCACGAAATGTTTTTTTGAACTAGTCAGTTCAACTCAAACTCGGTTAAATTAACAACAAATTTCGTTTGTCCCACAAGACATTCAAGTGTGATAAATTTAAAAACAATTCCTAAAGTTCAACGAAAAATTTCCCAAGTTTCACAAAAGCTCCTATTTCTTTCACGAAATAGTTTGTTGTCCCTAGAGAATACAATGTAGTTTTAACCAATCATTTCTTGGAGTGAAGTCATGTCAACACATATTTTGTTGTATCGACAAAAAATGTTGGTCCAGCAAGAGATTCAAGTGTAATAAATCTGACAACAATTTAGAACGACAAAAAATGTTACAAGTACAACAAAAGCTCATTTTGGTCTTACAAAACATTTCGTTGATACTGCAAAAGTAGTTTCACGAAATTCTTTTCAAACACAAATTTGGTCAAACTGAAAATAAATTTTTATTTGCCCCACAAAAAAACGTAATTAATTTTGCGTCTTCTCTCAAACTACTCTGAGCCCCAAAAACTATCCAGTGACTAAAAAATCCCACATTGTTTTCAACTCTCCCAAAAACAACAAAATTCATCTTATCCATAAATTTCCCATAAATTTGACAAACTCGTCCCACTTCGCTGCCATTTGCATGCGTCCCCTTAATGCGTAAAACCTCATTGTGCCCCTTCGCACGCATGCGAAGGCTATTCCATATCATAAAGTTAACAACATCTTCTTCGGTCCGGTTCAGCGAAGCAAAAACATTCGGCTTAATCCGGCCGGAGGAGGCTATCTCGGGCCGCCCTTATGCTTTACCGCGATCCTTTTAATACCGGACGATCGGCGACGTATGTAAATTTACGGAGCCGTTAATTGCGGCGAGCTTCTTTGAACGTACCGAGGCCTACAAAAACAGCAGCCGCGGGGCAAGGCAAGATCCTCCACTTCCATGCGCCGCGCACATGCATACATATATATGCACGGTTTGTGGCTCCATTAGGGTAGAGAATGCAGGACTCGGATACGGGAGAAAAAAGATGATAAAAGAAAATAGCGCATTTCCCAACTAGTGTAACAATAATTTTTTAACAAGGTTCAGGTTCTAAAGAGAGCTGAGGAGGATTTTTAGAATCACGTGGGTTGGAACACGAGTTGCGGAGTTTTTTCTGTCAAAAAATGACAAGAGCCGACCTTCAATGACCTTGAAGGACCGGAGGATGACCTCGAATGACGTTGGAAGTTATGGGTGAAGGTTTGAATTCAAAGTTTGAATTTTGAATTTTGTTTGTTTCGTCAAAAAATTACAAAAGCAGAGAATGATTTTCAATGACCTTGAAAGACCGGAGGATGACCTAGAATGACCTTAAAGTTATAGGGGAAGCTCGGAGTTCAAAGTTTACTGTTAAATTCGGGGTCGAGTTTTGGAGTTAAGGTTGAACCTTCAACTTAAGGTTTGACCTTAAACTTGAGGTTTAACCTTCAACTTGAGGTCCAACCATTGGGTTCATTGTATGGTTGACTTTCTAGTTGTGTTGCTCGAATAACCTTTAAAGTTATAGGGGAAATATTAGAGTTGGAAGTTCACCCTCAATATGTAGTATCCACCTTGAAGTTTAGGGTGAACTCTCAAGTTCTAAGTTCATTCTCAAATACTGTAAAAATATTATAAGTATTGGCCTCCAAATTCGAGATTTACTCTCATGCTTGACAGTTCCAATGACCTTGAAATTTAAGATTGAACCTCGACTTCACTTTCCATTCAAGTTGTTCGAACACCCTAAAGGTTGAATAGTAAACATCGAAGTTCAGAGTTTACTCTCAAATTTAGTATTCACCTTGAAGTTGAGCATTCGCTTTCAAGTTCAAAGTTGACTCTAAATTCAAAATTCACTCTCAAGTTTAGACGTAACCTTTAAGTTCAAGGTTGCCCCTCAAGTTCAAAGTTCACTCCCAACTTTAGAATTGACCCTCGAGTTCAGTGGTTACAGTAACCTACAAATTCATCGTAAAAACTACACTTCCGAATGTACCTTCAACATAAGGGTTTCCCTCCAGGTTCAGAGTTCACCCTCAAGTCTATGTTGAACCTCAAAATAGTGTTGTTCGAATTAGCTCACAGTTACGAGATGATCATAAGAGTTCCAAGTTCACTCCCAAGTTTTGTATTGCCCTTCAAGTTCAGGATGAAGTCTGAGTTAAGTGATTTCAATAACCTTGAGATTCAGGATTGAACCTCAACTTGACCTTCAAGTAAAGTCCTTCAAATAACCTCAAAATTTAAGGGCGAACACCAGAGTTCAAAGTTCATCCTTGAATTTGGTATTTACCTTCAAGTTCAACGTTAACTCTATAGTTCAAAGTTAACTTTCAATTTCAATAGTGACCTTCAAGTTCAAAGTTGACCCTCAAGTTCAAAGTTCAGAATTGACAGATTTTTCAATAATGTTAAAGTTACAAAATTAACGTTCCAGTTCAAAGTTCACCCTTAAGTTCAGAGTTGACTCTAAGATATCATTTCACTTTCAAGTTTAGGATCGACCCTTAAGTGAAGAAGTTCCATTAACCTTCAAATTCAGGGTTACACCTTCAATTTAGGTCATCCCTTCATGTTTTGTACTCGAAATAACCCTCAATTCCAGTGTATTTTCGAGCTCGAACCATTCAAAGTTCATGACCTCCCTTCCCCAAGGCCAGCGGAAGCAGAAAACGCGAAATTTGATTTCGTAATTAGCTCGGGTGATGCGCTCGAGCGATACCGATCCCTTCCTCCTCGGATTCGCCTTCGCCTTGGATCAATCGCGGCCCCCTAACCACGTCGCGGAAAGTAATTACAATAATGAATGTTTATTTTCGCAATTCATCGGCGGTAGGTAGGCATGCCCCCGACCCTTCAACACCGGTGGTCGCTTTCGTCCTTCCTCCTTTTATTTCGCTTCCTATTACGATTGCGCAATCACCCCAGATCTGCGCCAATCAAAGGCCACATTGATAAATGATTCCTTCGCGTTCGATAATTCTGTCAATCAATTCTGCCGTTGCTTCGTGCGTCGATTTGGGGGCACTTTGCGCGAGGTTTTTGACTGATGGAAGTTGAACGGGTGCACTTAAGTTTGGGAGATTTGATTGAGTGGAGATAATGGGGGAGAAAGTTTTTGGAGGTCCCAAAATCAGCGGAAACGGAGATAAGAATATATTTGTTCATGTTCTTACACGTGCATCTCAGTATAATAAGCCCCCCTCCCCCAACCATAATGAGGTAAAAATCGCCTAATTCTGCAATTTCTTGACATTTAAAGATTTTCATCAATTTTGCAAATTCTTTGAGTTGGGAGTATTTTGAGAATTTCAAAAGTCTAGAGAATTTTTACAGTCATTTTGAGGATTTCAAAAATTTTAACAATTTCAGAAATTTCAACTCAAAAATCAATCTCAAAAATTTTGAAAATTTAGAGAGTTGTCACAATTCTGTTATAAAACTTCACTTTTTGAACTTGCTGAATAAATTTCGAGTGAAAATCACCTAATTTTGAAAATTTTCGACAATTTAGAGTTTTTAAAACTTGTTGAAAACTCGGAAGTTTTTGAAATTTTTGGAATTTTCAAAATAATTGTCATAATTCTCGAGACTTGTGAAATTTTAAAAATACTTCAAACTTTGCAAATTCGCGAAATTGTTTAAAATCTTGAAATGCTAAAAATATTCAAAATTACCAAATTTCGCGAAGTTTTGAGAATTCCTAAAATTTTCAAAATTTCAATAGTTATGAAAATATTGTTGATTTTCAGAATTTGCGGAACTTTTCCGCATCTTTGAAATTTCCGGAATTTGCAGAATTCTGGAAATTCAAAAAGTTCCCACAATTGTCTAATATCGGCACTTGCTGAATTAACTTCAAGTAAAAATCGACTGATTTTTAAACTTTTAGGAATTTCAAGATTCTCATCAATTTCGCGAATTCTCATAGTTTAGAATATTCCGAGAATTTCAAAAGTCTAGAGAATTTCGACAATCATTATAAGAATTTCAAAAAATTTTGGAATTTCAGAGATTTAAACAAATGTTAAAAATGCTGAACATTTAAAAAGTTTTCATAATTCTGTAATGAAACTTCACTTTCTTAACTTGTTGTATAAATTTCGAGTAAAAATCACCTAATTTTGGACATTTTCGACATTTCAAGATTAAAATCAATTTTTTGAATTTCCGAAGTTTGTAGTATTCTAAGAATTTCGAAAACCCAGAGAATTTCAACAATTATTCCAAGAACTTCAAAAATTTTAGAAATTTCAGAGATTTCAAAAGTTTCATAAACTCTACAAATTCAAAAAGTTTTTAAAACTTTGAAATAAAACTTTACTTTCTGAACTTGCTGAATTAATTTCGACCAAAAATGACCTAACTTTAAAAATTTTCGACGTGTCAAGATTCTCATCAATTTCTCGAATTCTCAAAGTTTAGAGTATTTCGAGAATTTCGGAAGTCTATAAAAATTTTTACAATCATTAAATGAATTTCAAAAATTTCATTAACTTTGGAGATTTCAACAAATTTCAGAATTTTCAGAGATTTCAAAAAATTTCGAAAATTCTACAAATTCATAAAATCTTCATAATTCCGTAATAAAACTTCACTTTTCGAACTTGTTGAATTAATTTTAAGAAAAAATCTTCTTACCCCCCACCCCCCGAAACGCAATTTCTATCCACATCCTCGCCGCGAATAGAGAAACGGAATTCTCCATTGTGCAAGCACGCGCCCGATAGCAATTTGCATGGTCTATTAGTCCAGATGTACAAGTGACACAAGCCGCAAACACGGCCTAGGCAACATTAACTTTCAATCCCGGCCACGGGATATTTACGCCCCTTTCGTACATATGCACGCATGCATGGCGACCGACCTGCACTTCCTTGTTCACCAGATGCACCTGCACTTGCGGCCTCGCCATTGAAGCCATCGCGCATAACTCCGATCCGGATAAAAGTACAAAGCTCGCGATAACAAATGCGAGGCGAAAAATACCGCGGGTACTTTAATCGGCATCGGATAAAGCGAAGTATGGGAATATAATTCACACTCGCGTTTGCGGCGTTTGGGGAAGACGGGGCTTCAGGGGCCAGAAAGGATTTAGTAGCAGGATTTTTGTGGTTTTTTGAATGGGAAATTGTATGACTTGTGGGTAGGGGAACATGGGGCAAAGCGGGGACAGGGGCAAAGCGGGGTATCGTTAATATCTTTTCTGGATTATAAATTTGGATATTTTCGAAACTTTTAAAATTGGCTGAACTTCCGAAAATTGGAAATTTATAATTCGTTGAATCCACTAAATTTTCGATTTTTCAAAATTCTCAAAGCTTCAAAAGTTAAAACTCCAAAATTCCGAAATTTCACAACTTCGTGACTACGAAATATTTGAGAACTTTGGATTTTCTTCCAAATTTGTAAGAACTTTGCGATAACAAGCTTTTAGAAGTTTCAACATTTCTAGACATTTAAGCCTCACGGTTTTTGAAAACTTAAAAACTTTTGAAGTCACGAAAATTTGAAAATTCAAAAACCTGAAAATTTTGAGACTTCATAATTCATTGAAATTTCGGAAAACTGAACGATTACGAAACTTTCGAATTTCCTGCAATGTCCGAAACTTCGAAAGCTGTACAGCTTCATAAATCATAGGAACTTCAAAAATCTGAACTTCTCAAGTTTCTGAAGCTTCAAAAGTTCTAAAAATTCACAACTACCAAATTTATGTAATGTTCAAGACTACCAAATTTGTGTAATGTTCAAGAACTTTCAATTCATTCATATTCTTCAAAATGTCAGAATCCCGAAATGTTGAAAATTTTGAAACTTTTGGGTTTCCGAACTTTGAAATTTTTAGCCTCAAAAATTTGTTGTTATTCCAAATTTCTTGAAAATGCTTAAAAACTTCAAATTTCTTCCTAACTCGAAATCATTCGAAATTATTCGAACTTTTAAATTTCGAAACTTTCGAAACTTTAAAAATTCGGAATTATTGTAATAGTTGTAAATGTGTAATAGTTGTCGAAAATCAAGGTTTTTTACACTTGATTCCGTAACTTCATTCAAAATTCGGATTTTTTCGAAATTTGTCCAACTTCGAAATTTGTATACTTTCAAAACTTTAAAAATTAAAGAAACTTCGGGAAATTATTTTACGTTTCTTCACGCTTTTTTTCAAACTTTAAATTTCTTCGAAATTCGAAGATTCGGAAATTTTCAAATCTAAAAATTTATTTACTTCAGAAAATTCAAAAATTTTCTGAACTTCCGAAAATCGGAAATTTATCATTCATTGAATATACTAAATGTTCGATTTTTCAAAATTTCCAAAGCTTTTAGACTTTTGGATAATTATAGAATTTCGAATAATTTCGGATGATTTCAAATTCGAGAAATTTAAAGTTTTTGAGCATTTTCGAGAATTTCGGAATTTCGAAACATTTTGAACTTTGAGAACCTAAAAGTTTCAACATTTTTAACATTTTGGGATTCTCACGTTCTGGAGAATCTGGATAAAATAAATGGAAAGTTTATGAACATTATTAGAAATTTGTAAAATTTTGAAAATTGCCTTGATTCTCAAAATTTTCTACACTTTTTTAAATCTCTAAACTTTCTGGAATTTTTGGGATTCTGAAAATTGTCAAAATACTAAAAACTTTCGAAATTGTCTGAATTATCAAAAATCTTGAAATGTTCCGAATTATCAAGTTTTTCCAAATGAGAAGAATTCGTAAAATTTTCGTAATTTAAAGAATGACAAAGATATTGTAAATTTTAA